>JAZKJV010000345.1:290000-365176 GCA_037367405.1 Ottelia alismoides
AAATAAGTAAACTCCTATGTTTCAGATGTATCAGTAAGTTATATGGTATCACCAAGTAATATTATCAATCTCATTAGTAATAACTGCGAAAGAATAAGTAAGTATCAGTAAGCTATTTTATGACACAAGTAATATACATAAATTCAATAGTAGCACATGTAATATCTGTAAGATCAGATATCGTAGCACATGTAAACATCAGTAAGATTTTATATGACTTAAGTAATATTTTTATATTCATTAGTAATACTTGCAAAAGAATCAGTAAGCACTAGTGTAGCACATGTAAGTATCGGTAAGATTTATTATGACATAAGTAATATTTTCATTTTCGATAGTAACATTTGCAAAAGAATAAGTAAACCCCTATGTTTCAGATGTATCAGTAAGTTATATGGTATCACCAAGTAATATTATCAATCTCATTAGTAATAACTGCGATAGAATAAGTAAGTATCTGTAAGCTATGTTATGACACAAGTAATATACATAAATTCAATAGTAGCACTAGTGTAGCACATGTAAGTCTCAGCAAGCCTTATTATGACATAAGTAATATTTTTAGTTTCGATAGTAACTTTTGCAATAGAATAAGTAAGCTCGTATGTTTCAGATGTATCAGTAAGTTATATGATATCACGATGTAATATTATCAAACTCGTTTGTAATAACTGCAAAAGAATACGTAAGTATCAGTAAGCTATGTCATGACACGCGTAAATTACATAAATTCAATACTGATACTTTAAATACGTAAGAATACGTAAGTATCAGTAAGCTATTGTATTAGTAAGTTATGCAATATCACGATGTAATATTAGTAAACTCATTAGTAATAATAGCATAAGAATACGTAAGTTCATGCATGCTGATGCTTTAAATATGCATACTGATACTCTTTTTATGGTTTATTCTTTTAGTCAATGATGAATATGAAAGCGTTGAAGATTTAAATGATGATGATTCCCCTATATCAGCTGTTGATCCTGCTATTATCCCTCGAGAGGGTCTCTCTTTCTCAAACCTAAAGGAATGTGAAATGTTCAATGAGAAATATGCAACTGAACTAGGCTTTAATATTAGGAGGAGTAGCACCAAATATTGTTTTGATCGAAAAAACAAAGTTAAGAATCTTTCTTTCAAAAAATATGTTTGTTGGAAGGAAGGACAGTATGTTCAAAATGCCAAAAAAATAAAGATATCATCGAGCCTGTCAGCGGTAGACGCAGAAGCTAATATTGATGGAATAGACAGCGAGGGTAGACGATGTGGAATAACCGTTGTGGTTGTAAGGCAAAGTTGTGTGTTAAATCAAATCAGATATCTAAACAGTGGGATGTGGTCTCATTCGTTGAGGAACATAACCATAAACTTGTTTCTCCAAGTAAGAAAAAGTACTTGAGACCGAATAGGAGAATAACTAAGGCCACAAAAAATCTACTAGCTTCTATGTCTCAAGTGAACATCCCTACTGCCAAACAAATTGCTTTTTTGGACAAACAAAGTGGATCTGACGAACGCATTGGTTCTATAGCCAGAGACATATACAATTTGAAACATGATCAGAAGAAAGAAATTGAAGGTCATGATGCCGTTATGTTGTTGGAACATCTTGAATATTGCAAAAGTATTACACCTGAATTTTTTTATGTGTACAAGCAAGATGAGGATTTGTGTTTAACTCATTGCATGTGGATAGATTCTTATTCTATGGAAGATTATAAATTGTTTGGAGATGATGTTACTTTTGATACAACATACGATACAAACAAGTATAAGCTCCTTTTTGCTTCTTTTTGTGGAGTTAACAACCATAAACAGACTGTATTCTTTTGCAACGCATTCTTAATGAATGAGACAAAGGAGTCTTTTGTATGGCTTTTTAAAAATTTTCTGATTGCTGTTAATGTTGCTCCCAAGACAATTATTACTGATCAGTGTCCATCCATTAATGTTGCTATAAGAGAAGTCTTCCCCTCTACCAAACATAGATATTGTGGTTGGCACGTTACAGCTAACATGAAGAAGAGAATTGGTTTAACAAAGAAAGCTGATATAGCAATTCCTGCATTGAATAAGATTATTTGGGGGGGCAAAAAGTGAACAAGATTTTGAAGCTGAGTGGGACAGAATAGTTACAGAATGTAATTTAGACAAAAATAGATGGATTAATGTTATGTATCGTATTAGGAGAAAGTGGGTTCCTATTTACATGAGAAGATATTTTTTTGCTGAGATGAATACAACACAGAGGAGCGAGAGCATGAATTCATTCCTGACTAACCATGTCAATCAGCTGAATAGTTTATATGAGTTCATGACTAGATTTCAAACCGCAGTTGAAAGAATGAGAGAGCATGCTAATAGGATGGATAATGAAAATGAGAATAAAATTCCTAAGTTGGCTACGCAGTGGAGCATTGAAAAACAATTTTCTGAGCATTTCACAAAGACCGTGTTTTATATGGTTAAGACAGAGCTTTTGGAAGGTATTGAACTAAATGTGATTCCATTTCCTTCTGTTGACGATGTTATACAATTCAGAGTATATCCTATTGGGAGGATTGAAGATTTCAACAGAGTTTCTTTTCATGCTTGTTACAATAAATTCAATTGTGATTGTATGAAAATGGAATCAATGGGTATTCCTTGCAGACACATTATTAGTGTTTTAAAACACACTGATGCGTTAGACGTTCAATCCTCTCTTTTATTGAAAAGATGGAAGAAAGATATCAAGAGAAATGGTTACTACCCACTTTACAGGAGGAGAACAGTGCAAGATGATAATAGTCAATTAAGGGTATTGGCAAATGAACTTATTAGCGAAGCTTATGGCAACAAAGAAGTATATGATTATATTAAGAAGGTCCTTATAGATGCTTCTGAAGGAGTCAAAGCTATTAAAAGCAAAAGGATCATTGTAAATGTTGAAGATGTCCATGATGTTAATGAAAAATGTGATAAGACAGTATTTGTTGTAAAAGATCCTAATGTAGCAAAACCAAAAGGGTCTGGAAAAGGTGGTAGACCAAAGGGCAGCACTAATAGATTGAAATCAATTAGTGAAGAGAATTCGTCAAAGGGTAGACAATGCAAATTATACCACAAATTCAATGCAGGACATGATTCAAGGAATTGCCCTTCAAAATCTTAATATAATGCATGATGGTAAGAAATATTCTTATGCATATGGTTTATATAGTACTCTTTGTATATTAACGTTCTGATAACAATATGTATATTTTTTCCATTACACTGTTGGTTACATTATCAATGAGCTGATATTTGAAAGTTTTGAAGTCAGATGTTATTCAAAGGTCTGAGAAGACTGAAGGTAAGATAAATTCTTATTCATATGGTTTATATTGTACTTTTAGTATATTAACGTTCTGATAAGACTATGTATATTTTTTCCATTACACAGGTGCTTACATAATCAATGCAGCTGATATTTGAAAGTATTGAAGTCAGATGATATTCAAAGGATCGAGAAGACTGAAGATTATTTTAGCATACCCCATTGCACTTTATAGAAGAATTCTATTTTTTTATGTTCCCCTTATCTGTAATCTTTCTTAATTGTGTAATATTCATCAAGTATGAAGTTGTGTGTTTATGATCTGGTTGTAAGTTATTTTCTATTGTTCAATTTCCATTTGTAATTTACAAGTATGTATAAGTAACTTGGTACTTTTCAATGGTCTTGTAAGTATGAATCATGTTTCAGTAAATTTCATGAATGAATCAGTAAGTTATGTCTCTCACATGTTTTAGTAAGTTTGGAACATGTATCAGCAACTATGAAGAATGAATCAGTAAGTTAATTTTATTAATCAGTATATATTACCCATATTTCCTTTGACGCATGCATCAGTAAGTATGAATCTTGTATAAGTAAGTTAGTAAAGGACATTAGTAATTTTCATCATTATAAACGTAAGCACTTGTAAGCACTTGTAAGCGATCGTTAATTGGATTTAGAAGATTTTTTAAGTATTTGTATCAGTAAGATAGTAGTTTATTCAAGTAATATTTCCAATATCAACCTTAAATTTTTATGTAGTATATGTAAGTACTATTAAGTATTAGTAAGTTTTTATGCAGTATATGTAAGTTCTTGTTGTTCACTTTTCGTTAGTAATTTCCAAGACTGTATAAGTAAGTTGGTACTTGTCCATCATCAGTAAGAATGAATCATGTTTCATTAAATTTGTTATATAAATCAGTAAGTTCTTGCATGTGACATGTTTTAGTAAGTTTGGTATATATTAGTAACATTGAAGAATGCATCAGTAAGGGGTTTTTATGTATCAGTATATATTTCCCATATTTTATTTGGCGAATACATCAGTAAATATGAAGCTTTTATTGGTAAGTTTGTAGAAGACATCAGTAACATTCATCACTATAAAACGTAAATATCAGAAACTTAGATAATAACTATGATTTTTTGCATCATATCTAACTATAAGTAAGTTACTAACATGTCACAAGTACTATTCTCAAAATCATTAGTAAATTATTACGTATCATTTGTAATTATTAGTAACTTATAGCATAATATATTTTAATCCGTAAGTTTTTAGCTTATTCAAGTAAGATTTTCAAAATCAACTTTAAGTTCAAATAGTAGTACATTTAATTAGTAGTAAGCTATACAATACTCAAGTAATATTGTCTAAAGCAATAGTATCTTTTTTATTTAACATTGTATGTATCAATAACTTAATGCATCTGTAAGTATCAGGTAGTAGACGAATGTATCATCTGTAATAATTTCAACAATCAACAACCATCAAAATTTTCTCATTCATAAAGAATTTTATGTTCAAAAGAAAGATACTACATTTAATTTTTGAACAGTACATGTACATATTTACATCATCTCTATATACATGTCTAAGATATCAAATTTCTGTTAATCTTTCTTCTGAACACTTGTAAGTAGTATAGCTGCTATCTCCGCACGAAACTTGGGGATATCTTCGTTTCGGAACACTGGATCTTTTCCTTTGCAAATGAATTCCATATACTTCATTACATAAACCCCACAATCAATGGAATTACTTCGCTGCATTGGGATTCCTTTTTTTATCTCTACTGGCCACTTTTCAAGGTGCTCTCCAGTAAATAGCATGAAGTATTCTGCCATCCAATCAACCTAAGGGTATTGTTAAAGAAATATGTTAGTAAAAAAATATATCAAAAATGGATGTATCACAAAAATTAATATCTTTTTACCCATTTTCTAACATCCATGAGGTGTTTTTTCATCCCAGCAAGTGAATTGTATGAAATGAATTTCTTCTCATCAAAATCAGCCACGAGAAGATGCCAATGATTGGAGGTGTAGATTACACAAAAGGCTTTTTTTACACTGTCAAACATCGTTCTTGTGCATGAGAACAAATTATTTAGAGGCTCATAATCTTCTTCTGTTGCTTCTTTCACAGTCTTTGGGAACAATTGCTGAAATGAATAATATTTAGTTAATATAAATTAAATTAAAAACAAAAAATAGGTAAGTACTATTACCATTTGAGCCGTATTTGCAAAAATAAATGGGCACTCCACATCACTTTCTTGATATGATTTGTAAAGCACATCCATGAAAATGTCCAAAATCACATCTATGACCATTTTATTATAAAGTAGGTCTTCAATGTGTATTCCATTGCAAAAGTTGTCTCCTGGACCATGGTAAGTTGCTCCCATACTGAAATGTAAGTTAAGTTGTAACATTACAAAAAAATCAACATAAATATATCATGAAATGGGTCTAATAAATTCATTAAATCTCCACTTACTTGGCGATAGGATCCTTCAGAAATTCATGAATGGTTGCCCTCTCTGATTCAGAAATTGCATCATATCCAGCGTAATCAATGCGATTTAAATTGTAAACCTATAAATAAATTTAAGAAATATTATCATTATATTGTGTTATTGCATCATTGTAATTTCTTTCTTTTGAAGCATCAACAAAAGAATTTAAGCATTTGTATTTATGTAAGCATTTGCAACTATCATTAAGATATTAAAACAACACAAGTAATATTCTCAAATGCATCAGTAAGTTCTTTGTATCATTTGTAATATTCATTATCAGTAAGTTCATGTACATTTTTAAGTCATATCAGTAATATCTCAAATACAGGTAACTTTAAAGTCATAGTATATTTTTTTCATTATCAATTAGAAAGTTAGATGCATGTACCAGTAAGTTCATGATGCTCACCGGTATCAGTAATTATGATACTTGAATCAGAAATTTCATGCTGACAAAAGTATTCGTAAGATCGTAACTCTTATCAGTAACATTGAAGAATGCATTAGTAAGATTATTTTATGAATCAGTAACTATTTCTCATATTACATTTGGAGAATACATTCAGTAAATTTGAAGGTTCTATCAGTAACTTAGATGAAGACATTAGTAAGTTCCATCATCTTATAAGTATCTTTAATATCAGTAAGTTAGATGAAGACATTAGTAAGTTCAATCATCTTATCAGTAACTTTAATCTTTAAACTTAAAATAACATTAGAGTTATGGTTCTAATATTGGAATATGTATCAGTAAGATTCATTCAGTATGAAAATTACTCACCCTATATTTCTAAGTTCGATAGTAACTTATTAAGTGTCATTATTTTCTTACAACATAAGTAATATACTCAAATGCATCAGTAAGTTCCTTAGTATAATTTGTAAGAATCATTCAGTATGAAAATTACTCACTTAATATTTCTAAGATCGACAGTAACTTATTAAGTGTCATCTCTAAGTATCAGGTACAGAAAGACACTAGTAACATTATATGTATCAACAGTAAGTTAATATGTAAGTATTTGTAATTTAATAATTGACATAAGTAATAATATATAAATGAACAGTAACTTAATATTTAGCATATGAAAATTATTAAACTACCATCAATTGAATGACATTAAATCAAAAAAAAATTAAAATCAACAGTATATGAAAAGTATGGTAGGATGATTTCATACCTCCAAAGCTTGCTCTTTGTTGTCTTCAAACTTTGGAACTTCATCTTCATCTTCTACTGTCATCACTTCTTCAATATTATTTTTTTCAAGCTTTCTTTTTTTTCTTACTATTTTCACCTTCATTGGGATGGTTTGTGCATTTTCTTCTTCCTTTATTGCTCTTCTAGACTTGACCCTTTTCGACATGCTGCTAGGAGTAATAAGCTTCTTGCTTCTACCCCTCTTTGGAACACATGGTTTAATTTTGCCACGATCTTCAGAATCCTCCTCAATTCCAAGATCAAAGGATGGTGATTCGATCTTTTTGGTGATATTATTTTGTTCTTCTTGATCACCAACCTTGATTGTCTTCTCCTCTTGTTGCTTTACACTAACTGATTTTGCAAAGAATTCCTCAAACCGTTGCTTTAGAATAGAGATTTCGACCTTCAGCTTCTCATTCTCCCTCAATGTATTCTCATATTTTTCTTTCATGTTTTTGTACTCATCCAATGTGGGCATCTGAGAAATGAAACTTTCCAAATCAGTTAATTTCTTCTTGTATTCTTCACATTTACACTCTGGTGTATTTTGATGTTGAGCAGTCTTCAAAATTGATGTCATTGAACAATCATCAAGTTGTCGTTGTGGTGGTACAATGACACGCAATGCATAAGCAGTTGAGATGAAACCCTCTGTTACGAAGGTTTCATAATCAAATATGAATTCATTTGGGTCTATCTTGAATAGCTCTTTTTCTTCATAGTCTAGGTGGACAACAATCTAATGCAAGGAAATATATTTAGCCATCAATCAAAATTCATTTTAATAAAAAGTATCAGTTCAAGTTAAATTAATAATGACAAGCATTAATATTTGTAAATGTATCAGGCTGTCAGTAGATTTGAAATCAGTAAAATTGACGCATGAAGTAAATTTGAAGTAATCAGTAACTTGCATCAGTAACTTGAATCAGTAACTTTCAGTACTTGCATCAGTAACTTCAAAAATTATATTCAATAATTGCATCATTAACTTGAATCAGTAACTTGCATCAGTAACTTTCAAAACTTGCATCAGTAACTTCAAAAATTATATTCAATATTAAAATCACAAATGAAAATGTAAATAAACTTATGTTACCTGATCTTCATTAAAGTTCATGAATTGTTCAATGCTGACTTTGCAAGGAGTTGACCATTTCCTAATTCTCGGCAAGAGATTTTGATTCAATGCATGTGTTGGGAATAAGTGCTCCAGAGCCCATGCCTTAAAAGAATTTGACATAATTAAATATTTGATAAATATTTATTAAAAGCAAACTAGTAGTTAGAGATTAAAAAAACTTACGTATAAACACGCTGCACATCCAGTTAAGTAGCCAATTGTGCCTTTCCCATCAGATGATGAACGCTTCCTCATTTTTTCCACAATGTCTTCCAAGCGTTGCATTATCATAGTCCCAACTGCATTAGACCAATTGAAGAAAAGTGTATCTTCAATTGAATCTATGTAATTTAGTAGCACCTTTGGGAAGCAGAAGTTCGTTTCGGGGAATAGAAATGTACAAAACATCAATGATATTAGACATCTTATGTACATTCTATTCGAATGATCATCTTCTTGAGATCTTAAAGATTCAAGCATGTCACAAATGTTATGACGATTCAATAACATGCTTGGTTGGCAAAATTGCTCTTCGAATGAACTTGGCCATTCAAACGAAAAACCCCTTAGTTGTATAGGAAATCCTGATGAAGGCAACCCCAAAATCAAGCCTATGTCATTATCTGAGAATACGAGTTCTTTCTCTCCGAACTTGAAAATCCGATCTCCTTGATATCTTTGAACAATAAAGTCCAATACTTGATAATTGATATCAAGTTTTGTAATTGAAACCAATCTTGAGAAAGCGGATTTATCGATCAACTCCTTATGCCTTCCACTCAACTTGTTGTTTCCAAGATATGTTACAAATTGCTTTATGTAACATCTGTGTTGGATGCAATATCTCGCTGCAATAATGAAATTCCTATTAGTAAGCTATTGTATTAGTAAGTTATGCAATATCATGAGGTAATATTAGCAAACTCATTAGTAATAATTGCAGAAGAATACGTAAGTTCTGTAAGCATACTGATGCTTTAAGTATGCATACTGATACTCTTTTTATGGTTTATTCTTTTAGTCAATGATGAATATGAAATTATAACCATTTAAAATTTTGCATATAAAATAGGCTTTTCTTAACTTACAATCTTAGTGGATATTTTCTAACCTGGCAATGGTTCTATCTTTGCATCATCCTTTACATTTGCAAGACTCAAAACTGATGCTCTTTCTACATAGCACAAAAGTTTGTGAATAGTAAGTTATGATATTAAGTTTTACCATTTTGTATGTTAATATGCAAACTTACCAGTTGTAATTTCAGTAGTTTTACCTCCCTCAAAGCTTGTATCTGCATTAAGTTACTTGTTAAGACATAATTGAATTATATTATATATTTTAAATTAAACAATAACAAATTTACCACTTGTAGATTCCATAGATCCCTTTTTTACATCTTGCGGTGTTCGTCTCTTGTAAGAAACATCAAATGTTTTTGCTTGTTCCATCTGCAAAATAGTAAATGAAATAATAATATCAATTACTGATATAACAATTTTAGTGATTTCAACAGGAACATCAAGTATTAACTAATTTACTAAACCATAAATTTGAGATAACATATTTGATCTTAAACGAAAAAATTAAACGAAAAAACCAAGCAGTGATCTTTGCCACAATATCTTATGTAAAATTACAATACACATGCGTTTGTAACATCCATGATACAATCAGTAAGAATTTTTTATTTATTAGTAACTTGTCACTGTAACATAAGTAATAGGTTTTCTATATGATAGGGTAATTGTAGTAGAATAAATGGCTTTGATGGACAGGTAAAGAGTTGTAATACTCAAAGATGTATCATGCATGTCGCAAATATTCAATATTGCGACCGTGATTTGTGTAAAAGGAAATGAAAACCATAATTGGTAACCCTAGCGAAACGCAGATATCGCTCTATAAGGACATACACATATTGATCAACGAATTGCAATATCATTTGCAAACGAGTAATTCATAGAAGATTTCATACCGATTAAAGGTTTCTTCTCCAAAACTTCGATGAGTATTCACCCTTGTCGACCTTCAACAAGGACGAAAGAAGAAGTGTTTCCGCCACCTCCAAACGAGCGACTACTCCAAGAGCAAACTTGAAAAAAAAAGTATGACCTAAAAGAAATAAACCCTTCCGTTGGTAACATCGTTAATATTAAATTTTATTTGATATAACTACAATATAAAAGAAGTAATAATATTATACTCAACAGTAATTTTATTACAAGCGTTGGTAAGAGTAATACCTACGATAAGTAATTTTGCAATGGTTATCAGTAACTTATATTTATCGCAATTCTTTTGGCAACATGTATATAATTGGTAACTTTATATCAGACATTAGTAACTATAGAACAAAGCTTCGGTAATTTTTATATCAGACATTAGTAACATATACAAACATATACAAAGTTTGGTAACTTTATATTAGACATTAGTAACTATAGATAAAACCTTCGATAACTTTATATCAGACATTAGTAACATATACAAATTTCATTGTTTAGTAAATATGAAACGTTAGTAAGTGTAGAATCAACCATTAGTAACTTTGTATATATAAAATAGTAACAATTTAACATATACAAGTAATTCTTTTGACAACATGTATATCATTGGTAACTTTATAAGAGTAATACTTGCAAAAGAATCAGTAAGCACTAGTGTAGCACATGTAAATATCAGTGAGATTTATTATGACATAAGTAATATTTTCATTTTCGATAGTAACATTTGCAAAAGAATAAGTAAACTCCTATGTTTCAGATGTATCAGTAAGTTATATGGTATCACCAAGTAATATTATCAATCTCATTAGTAATAACTGCGAAAGAATAAGTAAGATTTATTATGACATAAGTAATATTTTCATTTTCGATAGTAACATTTGCAAAAGAATAAGTAAACTCCTATGTTTCAGATGTATCAGTAAGTTATATGGTATCACCAAGTAATATTATCAATCTCATTAGTAATAACTGCGAAAGAACAAGTAACACAATCTTTTAAAAGTAAATCTTATAGCCGTGATTCGTAATATTATAGAAGATGTTAAGTAACTAAAATATTTACGAATGGTATTGTCAGAATATGAAATTACATTAGCAACATTACTAACCAAAAGTGAATTTCTTAAGAATCAAAAGTGAAACGTTTAGTAATACTTTGTGTTGTAGAACAACAAATGCGCAAAAGCATATGAATTAAGGTCTTAAAGCAAGAATATTAAGACGTATTAGCGATAATTCTGAGATCGAAAATACATCTTTAGCAAAGATTAACATCATCTTTAATCTGAGATTGAAATGTTTGCGATTGTGTAATATATCGTTTGTACTAGATTAGAACAACTTGAGCTAAATTTAAAAAACAATAAAACTTACGTATATCGTCGATGAACTCCAACACAATATCGCTCTCAAAGAAGAAGTAGGGTTTCTAAGATGGTCGTCCGTGAATCGCCAAGAAAGAAGCCTCGATTAACATTTTTGGTATTAAACATAAGTTAATTACTCTTCAAGGAAGGAAACTAAACTCCGAGGATTTCGCGCGAGCTGTTATCAATTTTCTATTTTGGCTTTGTCTATAATTAAATTCTGAACCATACGATTAGGATCTAACGAGTCTAATCATGGGCTCATTTAGTCTAAAATGGGCACAGTGCCCTCTAGATAAGCTCTCTCTCTCTCTCTCTCTCTATATATATATATATATATACACACACACACACACACATGTACACATATATGTATATATATACATATATAAATATATACATGCATATATATGTATATATATACATGTATGTATATACATACATGTATATATATATATCCATGTATGTATATACATACATGTATATATATATACATGTATATATGTATACATATATATACATATATGTGTGTATACATATATACATACATATATACATATGTATATATATATATATCTGTATATAGGTATATATGTGTATATATGTGTATACATATATGTATACATATGTATATATACATGTGTATGTGTATATACATATATATATATATATATGTATATATATATATATGTATACATACACATATATACATGTACATATGTATATACATATATGTATATACATATGTATATATATATATGTATATACATATGCATATATATATATGTATTTATATGTGTATGTTTACATACATATACACATATATACACCCATATGTATATATACATATATATGTATATATACATATACATGTATATATATATGTGTGTATATATATATACACATATACATATACATATATATATACGTACATATATGTATATATATGTATATATACATATATGTATATATGTATATATACATACACATATATACATATATATATATATATATATATGTAGAGGAAAGGGAAGCTACATCATGAAGCTAACCTTAGCTACATCAAGGGCATTTTCTTCTCTTTCTTTTATTTTTTTCGAAAATTCCACGATGGATTTTCATAACTATATCCCTATAATATATCATTAAAATTTCGTCAGAAACGAGGACTCCTACGGCCTCCATCTAGAATAGGTAAAATACAGTAAATCTGTGGCCGTTAAAAAATGTTTGTCTGGATGGAGGCCGTGGGAGTCTCCGTTTCTAATGAAATTTTAATGACATATTATAAGGATATATTTATAAAAATCCATCGTGGAATTTTCGAAAAAACAATAAAAGAAAGAGATGAAAATACCCCAGATGTAGCTAAGGTTAGCTACATCATGTTGTAGCTTCCCTTTCCTCATATATGTATGTGTATATATATACATATATATATGTATATATATGCATATATACATATATATATATATGTATGTATATACATATGTATATGTGTACATATATATATATATGAATATATATATATGTATAAAGAGGAAAGGGAAGCTACAACATGATGTAGCTAACCTTAGCTACATCAAGGGCAATTTCGGCATCTTTTTATTTTTTTTGGAAATTTCCATGATGGATTTTCATAACTATATCCCTCTAATTTGTCATTCAAATTTCATCGGAAACAGAGACTCCTACGGCCTCCATCCAGACAGTCATTTTTTAATGGTCACAGATTTGTTGTATTTTATCTATACTGGATGGAGACCGTAGGAGTCTCTGTTTCTGACGAAATTTGAATGGCATATTAGAGGGATATAGTTATGAAAATCCATCGTGGAAATTTCGAAAAAAATAAAAAAAATATACTGAAATTGCCCCTGATGTAGCTAAGGTTAGCTACATCATGATGCAGCTTCCCTTTCCTCATGTATAAATAAATATATATATATATGTATGTATGTATATATATACATAGATATACACACACATATATATACATGTATATACACATATGTATGTATGTATATGTGTACACATATACACACATATACATATGTATATATACATATATATGTGTATATGTACAAATATATGTATATATACATATATACACATGTGTATATACATATATACACACATATATATATGTGTCTATATATATATATATAAACATGTATATATATGTATGTATATATATATATATCTACATATATACATACATATATATATATACATACATATATATATGTATGTGTATACATATATATATACACACACACACACACATATATATATATATACCCATATATACACATATATGTATATATATATATATATCTGTGTGTGTGTATACATATGTATACATATATGTATATATGTATATATATATGTGTGTATATATATATATATATGTACATATAAATATACACACATGTATATATATATGTGTGTGTATACACGTATATATATACATTTGTGTATATATACACATTTATATACATATATATATATATAAATGTATACACATATGTATACATATATATACATATATACATATATATGTATATATACATGTATATGTGTGTATATATATCTATTTATATGTATATATACATATATATGTGTGTGTGTGTATATACATATACATATATACATGTATATGCATATATGTGTGTGTGTGTGTGTGTGTGTGTGTATGCATATATATATATATATATATACACACACACACACATACATATATCTACACATATATGTATATACACACATATACACATATATACACATACATATATATATATATACATATATACACATACATGTACATGTATATACATATATGTATATACATGTATATATACATATATGTATATACATGTATGTAAAAATATACATACATGTATGTATATATGTATATACATTTATATATATATATATACATATATACATACATGTATATATGTATATATATATATATGTATGTATATACATATATATATACATAGAGGGCTTATCCACTGCGCACAGGGCTCATTAGCGTTTCAATGAGCACTCATTTTAGGCCTTACACGTGTATTAACCATAACTATATTTCTAATTATAGGCTACGACGAGTTTAAAAAAATCTTATATTTCCTATTATACAACGTCCTTAAAAATTGGAAGACGGTTTTGGAAAGAAACAATTCAAATAAATGATTCCACGCGGATGATTAAGGATCCAAACACTATGATAGTAATAAATGTAAATTACTGATCTCATAGTAGCTATTACTGACAATTGGTTATGGTTTTACTGACATCACAACAAGCACTTACTTGAGCAATGCCCATGACTTACTGACCATAACTTTGTTATTACTGATCTCATAGTAGCTATTACTGACCATTGGATATGCCCATGACTTACTTGAGCAATGCCCATGACTTACTGACCATAACTTTATTATTACTGATCTCATAGTAGCTATTACTGACCATTGGTTATGTAAATTACTGACTGTTGTTGGGATATTACTGATCTCACAATAACCATTTACGTGAGTATTGTGTCGAAATTACTGACTTCTATTCAAAGTAGTAATACATATAGAAATTACTGACCATTGGTTATGGTTTTACTGACATCACAACAAGCACTTACTTGTCCATTGTATATATATTACCGAATTCTGCACCATGTAATACAATGAATGTATATTACTAACCGTTGTTTTGGATATTACTGATCTCGCAACAACCATTTACTTGACTATTATATATATATTACTGACATGAGCATTTGGATCTCGATTTTCAGCAAGAAATAATCGATTCGAATGTTTTCTTTCCAAAACGATCTTCCTATTTTTTAGGACGCGATATAATTGGAATATCACTTATTGTTACATCGCTTTGCATATTAATCTCCTTCCAAAAACAACATCCTTTGAAATAGGTAACCACTAAATTGGTAATACACGTGTATGGCTAACAAATGGTGCGCGTCGAAACTCAAATGGGCCCTGTGCGCATTGGATAAATTTCCTATATACATATGTATATATACATATATATACATATGTATATATACATATACATATATGTATATACATGTGAATATACATGCATATATATGTATATACATATATAGATATATATATATATATATATGTATATATGTATATACATATATATGTATATATGTATACATATGTATATATATATTCACACATATACATATATACACATATATATATGTACATGCATGTATATACATATATATGTGTATATATGTGTATATATACATATACATATATATACACATATATATACATATATATGTGTATATACGTATATATGTATATATACATATACATATATATGTGTATATATGTTTATATGTATATATATGTGTATACATGTATATACATATACATATACATATACATGTATATATACATACATATATATATATGTATACATGTATATATATACATCTATATATACACATATATGTATACATATTTATATATATACATATATATATATATGCATACACATGTGTATGTATACATACATATATATATATATATGTATGTATGTATGTATGTATATATATGTGTATATACATACATATATATATGTATACATACAAATATACATGTATGTATACATAGATATATGTATGTATATATATATATATGTATATATATACATATATGTATCTATATATATATGCACACATATACATACATGTATATGTATATGTATATATATAGTGAAAAGGGAAGCTGCTCCGCGGAGCAGCCAAGCTGGCTGCTGCGTGGGGCAGTTTCCCCCCCTTTTTATTTTTTTTTTTGAAATTTTTTTTATGTTTATTCATCTATGTATATCTCCTACATGTCATTCAAATTTCGTGAGAAATGGAGACTCCGATGCCCTCCATCTAGAACATATAAAATTTAACGGCCTGAAATTTGCTGTAAAGTACATGTTCTAGATGGAGGGCATAGGAGTCTCCGTTTCTCACAAAATTTGAATGACATGTAGGAGGGATACATATATGAATAAACATAAAAAAATTTCAAAAAAAAAAGGGGGGGGGGGAAACTGCCCCACGCAGCAGCCAGCTTGGCTGCTCCGCGGAGCAGCTTCCCAGTTCTCATATATATATATATATATATATGCATATATATATGTATGTATATATATATATATATGTGTGTGTATATATACATATATACACACATATATTTATATGCATATTTACATATGTATATATATATGTATATATATATACATATATATATATATGTATGTACATGTATATATATATATACATATATATGCATATACACATATACATATATGCATGTGTGTACACACACACACATATATATATATATATATATCTATATATACACACATATGTGTATATGTATATGTATGTATATATATACATATATATACATATATATATGCGTATATACACATATACATATATATGTATATATACATATATATATATATATGTATGTATATGTATATATACATATATGTATATAAATATGTATAAATATATATGTATACATGTATATACATATATATATATGTATATACATATATATATCTGTGTGTGTGTGTATGTATATAGATATATATGTACGTATATACATATATATGTGTATGTATATATATATATATATGTATGTATATGTATACATATGCATATGTATACACACATATGTGTGTATATATATATATCCATGTATGTACATATATATGTGTATGTATACATATATATACATATATATATACACACATGCACATATGTGTATATATATGTATATATACATATGTGTGTATATATATATATATATATCTATATGCATATACATATATGTATACATATAACTGAGGCTTTCTCTGTTCCAAGCTTTTAGTATACACAGGCATCTTCTGTGATAAGCTAAAATGAGGGGAAGCAGCGGGCACGGAAAATTACCATATATGAAGCATCAGCTGACTAGTAAGCATGCATTCCACACGCGCGGCATAGACATTTCAGAATTCTTAGTATAGTACCTTTCACTCCATCTTCCACCATCCATCCATACTTTTCCTATAACCGAAGGTAGGAGCGTAGACAAAATGTAGTCTTACATGGAATAACCATGAACCATCATCTAAAGCTTAATAGATTTTTCTACAACTAATAGTATTTAAAATGTTCCAATCGATATATCATAAGACCAAAAGACTACATATCGTGTTTTATATTTAGATGTGAAATTGTACACGTCTGTGCAACGGTTGCAACGCTATTGGTGTCGCCGAAATCGACATAACATGGATCCAACGGATGATGATGCATGCATAACCTACAAATCATCATAAAAAACTAAAAATTATAAGAAGTAACCGCATGCCAATCTCTGCACGTTCGAGGGGTTTCCGTCAGTAGGGGAGGTGGAGGGCTGCAGTGGAGAGGGGTTGGCGGAGGGGCGAAAGAGAAGGCTGTGAGGGGCTACGAACCTAGACGGGGTCGACGGAGAGGGGGATTAGGGAGGATGACGATCTCCGTCGGCCTTGGGATTTAGATTGGAAGTGGGGTGGAGAAGGGGCGGTAGCCTTAGACGGGAATTGGAGCCGGAGAAGAGGGGCAGATTGTGGGATTCCTGCTAAAGTAAGAGGGCAAAAGTGGGAGTACCGGTAGACTAGGGTTAAAATTGGAATGTGAGAACATAAAATTAATAGATAGTCGGTGAACTCCCCCTGCTTAATATATATAATAATAATAAAATTAATAGATAGTCGGTGAACTCCCCCTGCTTAATATATAATAATATATGTTATAGAATAGATAGATTGATATCACTGGTACTCCCATTTAGGGAAATAGCTCTATGAGATACGGAATTTAGAAAGTCGCGAAGGTAAAAATTACAATCTTTGAGTATAAAAGCAAACATACAATCATCCCGAACTACAACCAAAAACCACGAAACCCCCACAGCCGTCGCAGATACATCGACCTCCTCCTCAAAAGCTCGAGTTGTAGAAGCGATCATCCACCGGAGACGATGTCGTCCGCTTCGGAGGCGGAGGGCGCGGAGGAGATGACGCTGACGGTGCGGTGGATGTTAAGTAACTAAAATATTTACGGATGGTATTGTCAGAATATGAAATTACATTAGCAACATTACTAACCAAAAGTGAATTTCTTAAGAATCAAAAGTGAAACGTTTAGTAATACTTTGTGTTGTAGAACAACAAATGCGCAAAAGCATATGAATTAAGGTCTTAAAGCAAGAATATTAAGACGTATTAGCGATAATTCTGAGATCGAAAATACATCTTTAGCAAAGATTAACATCATCTTTAATCTGAGATTGAAATGTTTGCGATTGTGTAATATATCGTTTGTACTAGATTAGAACAACTTGAGCTAAATTTAAAAAAACAATAAAACTTACGTATATCGTCGATGAACTCCAACACAATATCGCTCTCAAAGAAGAAGTAGGGTTTCTAAGATGGTCGTCCGTGAATCGCCAAGAAAGAAGCCTCGATTAACATTTTTGGTATTAAACATAAGTTAATTACTCTTCAAGGAAGGAAACTAAACTCCGAGGATTTCGCGCGAGCTGTTATCAATTTTCTATTTTGGCTTTGTCTATAATTAAATTCTGAACCATACGATTAGGATCTAACGAGTCTAATCATGGGCTCATTTAGTCTAAAATGGGCACAGTGCACTCTAGATAAGCCCTCTATATATATATATATATATATATATATATATATACACACACATGTACACATATATGTATATATATACATATATAAATATATACATGCATATATATGTATATATATACATGTATGTATATATACATACATATATACATATGTATATATATATATAGGTATATATGTGTATATATGTGTATACATATATGTATACATATATATACATATGTATATATATGTATATATACATGTGTATGTGTATATACATATATATATATATATATGTATGTATATATATATGTATATATATATATATATGTATACATACACATATATACATGTACATATGTATATACATATATGTATATACATATGTATATATATATATGTATATACATATGCATATATATATATATGTATTTATATGTGTATGTTTACATACATATACACATATATACACTCATATGTATATATACATATATATGTATATATACATATACATGTATATATATGTGTGTATATATATATACACACATATACATATACATATATATTTATGTACATATATGTATATATATGTATATATACATATATGTATATATGTATATATACATACACATATATACATATATATATATATATATGTAGAGGAAAGGGAAGCTACATCATGAAGCTAACCTTAGCTACATCAAGGGCATTTTCTTCTCTTTCTTTTATTTTTTTTCGAAAATTCCACGATGGATTTTCATAACTATATCCCTATAATATATCATTAAAATTTCGTCAGAAACGAGGACTCCTACGGCCTCCATCCAGAACAGGTAAAATACAGTAAATCTGTGGCCGTTAAAAAATGTCTGTCTGGATGGAGGCCGTGGGAGTCTCCGTTTCTAATGAAATTTTAATGACATATTATAAGGATATATTTATAAAAATCCATCGTGGAATTTTCGAAAAAACAATAAAAGAAAGAGATGAAAATACCCCAGATGTAGCTAAGGTTAGCTACATCATGTTGTAGCCTCCCTTTCCTCATATATGTATGTGTATATATATACATATATATATATGTATATATATGTATATATATATGCATATATACATATATATATATGTATGTATATACATATGTATATGTGTACATATATATATGTATGAAGAGGAAAGGGAAGCTACAACATGATGTAGCTAACTTTAGCTACATCAAGGGCAATTTCGGCATCTTTTTTATTTTTTTTGGAAATTTCCATGATGGATTTTCATAACTATATCCCTCTAATATGTCATTCAAATTTCATCGGAAACAGAGACTCCTACGGCCTCCATCCAGACAGTCATTTTTTAACGGTCACAGATTTGTTGTATTTTATCTATACTGGATGGAGACCGTAGGAGTCTCTGTTTCTGACGAAATTTGAATGGCATATTAGAGGGATATAGTTATGAAAATCCATC
This sequence comes from Ottelia alismoides, assembly GCA_037367405.1. NCBI lineage: Eukaryota > Viridiplantae > Streptophyta > Magnoliopsida > Alismatales > Hydrocharitaceae > Ottelia > Ottelia alismoides. The sequence goes on from JAZKJV010000345.1 coordinate 310,725, forward strand.
GTGGAAATTTCGAAAAAAAATAAAAAAAAGATACCGAAATTGCCCCTGATGTAGCTAAGGTTAGCTACATCATGATGCAGCTTCCCTTTCCTCATGTATAAATAAATATATATATATATATATATATATATGTATATATATACATAGATATACACACACATATATATACATGTATATACACATATATATGTATGTACATGTGTACACATATACACACATATACATATGTATATATACATATATATGTATATATGTACAAATATATGTATATATACATATATACACATGTGTATATACATATATACACACATATATATATATGTGTCTATATATATATAAACATGTATATATATGTGTGTATATATATATGTATATCTACATATATACATACATATATATATATCTATACATACATATATATATGTATGTGTATACATATATATATATATATATAGACACACACACACACACATATATACCCATATATACACATATATGTGTATATATATATCTGTGTGTGTGTGTATACATATGTATACATATATGTATATATGTATATATATGTGTGTGTGTGTATATATATATATGTACATATAAATATACACACATGTATATATATATATATGTGTGTATACACGTATATATATACATTTGTGTATATATACACATTTATATACATATATATATATATAAATGTATACACATATGTATACATATATATATATACATATATATACATATATATGTATATATACATGTATATGTGTGTGTATATATCTATATATATGTATATATACATATATATATGTGTGTGTGTGTATATACATATACATATATACATGTATATGCATATATATGTGTGTGTGTGTGTGTGTGTGTGTGTGTGTGTGTGTGTGTGTGTGTGTGTGTGTGTGTGTGTGTGTGTGCATATATATATATATATATATATATATATACACACACACATACATATATATACACATATATGTATATACACACATATACACATATATACACATACATATATATATATATATATATACATATATACACATATATGTACATGTATATACATATATGTATATACATGTATATATACATATATGTATATACATGTATGTATAAATATACATACATGTATGTATATATGTATATACATTTATATATATATATGCACATATATACATACATGTATATATGTGTATATATATATATATGTGTGTATATATGTGTATATATATATATATGTATGTATATACATATATATATACATAGAGGGCTTATCCACTGCGCACAGGGCTCATTAGCGTTTCAATGAGCACTCATTTTAGGCCTTACACGTGTATTAACCATAACTATATTTCTAATTATAGGCTACGACGAGTTTAAAAAAATCCTATATTTCCTATTATACAACGTCCTTAAAAATTGGAAGACGGTTTTGGAAAGAAACAATTCAAATAAATGATTCCACGCGGATGATTAAGGATCCAAACACTATGATAGTAATAAATGTAAATTACTGATCTCATAGTAGCTATTACTGACAATTGGTTATGGTTTTACTGACATCACAACAAGCACTTACTTGAGCAATGCCCATGACTTACTGACCATAACTTTGTTATTACTGATCTCATAGTAGCTATTACTGACCATTGGATATGCCCATGACTTACTTGAGCAATGCCCATGACTTACTGACCATAACTTTATTATTACTGATCTCATAGTAGCTATTACTGACCATTGGTTATGTAAATTACTGACTGTTGTTGGGATATTACTGATCTCACAACAACCATTTACGTGAGTATTGTGTCGAAATTACTGACTTCTATTCAAAGTAGTATACATATAGAAATTACTGACCATTGGTTATGGTTTTACTGACATCACAACAAGCACTTACTTGTCCATTGTATATATATTACCGAATTCTGCACCATGTAATACAATGAATGTATATTACTAACCGTTGTTTTGGATATTACTGATCTCGCAACAACCATTTACTTGACTATTATATATATATTACTGACATGAGCATTTGGATCTCGATTTTCAGCAAGAAATAATCGATTCGAATGTTTTCTTTCCAAAACGATCTTCCTATTTTTTAGGACGCGATATAATTGGAATATCACTTATTGTTACATCGCTTTGCATATTAATCTCCTTCCAAAAACAACATCCTTTGAAATAGGTAACCACTAAATTGGTAATACACGTGTATGGCTAACAAATGGTGCGCGCCGAAACTCAAATGGGCCCTGTGCGCATTGGATAAATTTCCTATATACATATGTATATATACATATATATACATATGTATATATACATATACATATATGTATATACATGTGAATATACATGCATATATATGTATATACATATATAGATATATATATATATATATGTATATATGTATATACATATATATGTATATATGTATACATATGTATATATATATTCACACATATACATATATACACATATATATATGTACATGCATGTATATACATATATATATGTGTATATATGTGTATATATACATATACATATATATACACATATATATACATATATATGTGTATATACGTATATATGTATATATACATATACATATATAGGTATATATATGTATATATGTATACATGTATACATATATATGTATATATATGTTTATATGTATATATATGTGTATACATGTATATACATATACATATACATGTATATACATACAAACATATATATATATATGTGTGTGTATACATGTATATATATACATATATATATTACACATATATGTATACATATTTATATATATACATATATATATATATATGCATAGACATATGTATATGTGTATGTATACATACATACATATATATATATATGTATGTATGTATATATATGTGTATATACATACATATATATATATATGTATACGTACAAATATACATGTATGTATACATAGATATATGTATGTATATATATATGTATATATATACATATATGTATATATATATATATGCACACATATACATACATGTATATGTATATGTATATATATAGTGAAAAGGGAAGCTGCTCCGCGGAGCAGCCAAGCTGGCTGCTGCGTGGGGCAGTTTCCCCCCCTTTTTATATTTTTTTTTGAAATTTTTTTTATGTTTATTCATCTATGTATATCTCCTACATGTCATTCAAATTTCGTGAGAAATGGAGACTCCGATGCCCTCCATCTAGAACATATAAAATTTAACGGCCTGAAATTTGCTGTAAAGTACATGTTCTAGATGGAGGGCATAGGAGTCTCCGTTTCTCACAAAATTTGAATGACATGTAGGAGGGATACATATATGAATAAACATAAAAAAAATTTCAAAAAAAATAAAAAGGGGGGGGGGGAAACTGCCCCACGCAGCAGCCAGCTTGGCTGCTCCGCGGAGCAGCTTCCCAGTTCTCATATATATATATGCATATATATATGTATATATATATATATATGTGTGTGTATATATACATATATACACACATATATTTATATGCATATTTACATATGTATATATATATATGTATATATATACATATATATATATATGTATGTACATGTATATATATATACATATATATGCATATACACATATACATATATGCATGTGTGTACACACACACACATATATATATATACACACACACATATGTGTATATGTATATGTATGTATATATATACATATATATGCGTATATACACATATACATATATATGTATATATACATATATATATGTATGTATATGTATATATACATATATCTATATAAATATGTATATATATATATGTATACATGTATATACATATATATATATGTATATACATATATATGTGTGTGTGTGTGTGTATGTATATATATATATGTATGTATATACATATATATATATGTGTTTGTGTATATATATATATATATGTATGTATATGGATACATATGCATATGTATACACATATATGTGTATATAGATATATACATGTATGTACATATATATATGTGTATATATGTGTATGTATACATATATATACATATATATATATATATATACACACATGCACATATGTGTATATATATGTATATATACATATGTGTATATATATATATATATCTATATGCATATACATATATGTATACATATAACTGAGGCTTTCTCTGTTCCAAGCTTTTAGTATACACAGGCATCTTCTGTGATAAGCTAAAATGAGGGGAAGCAGCGGGCACAGAAAATTACCATATATGAAGCATCAGCTGACTAGTAAGCATGCATTCCACACGCGCGGCATAGACATTTCAGAATTCTTAGTATAGTACCTTTCACTTCATCTTCCACCATCCATCCATACTTTTCCTATAACCGAAGGTAGGAGCGTAGACAAAATGTAGTCTTACATGGAATAACCATGAACCATCATCTAAAGCTTAATAGATTTTTCTAACAACTAATAGTATTTAAAATGTTCCAATCGATATATCATAAGACCAAAAGACTACATATCGTGTTTTATATTTAGATGTGAAATTGTACACGTCTGTGCAACGGTTGCAACGTTATTGGTGTCGCCGAAATCGACATAACATGGATCCAACGGATGATGATGCATGCATAACCTACAAATCATCATAAAAAACTAAAAATTATAAGAAGTAACCGCATGCCAATCTCTGCACGTTCGAGGGGTTTCCGTCAGTAGGGGAGGTGGAGGGCTGCAGTGGAGAGGGGTTGGCGGAGGGGCGAAAGAGAAGGCTGTGAGGGGCTACGAACCTAGACGGGGTCGACGGAGAGGGGGATTAGGGAGGATGATGATCTCCGTCGGCCTTGGGATTTAGATTGGAAGTGGGGTGGAGAAGGGGCGGTAGCCTTAGACGGGAATTGGAGCCGGAGAAGAGGGGCAGATTGTGGGATTCCTGCTAAAGTAAGAGGGCAAAAGTGGGAGTACCGGTAGACTAGGGTTAAAATTGGAATGTGAGAACATAAAATTAATAGATAGTCGGTGAACTCCCCCATGCTTAATATATATAATAATAATAAAATTAATAGATAGTCGGTAAACTCCCCCTGCTTAATATATAATAATATATGTTATAGAATAGATAGATTGATATCACTGGTACTCCCATTTAGGGAAATAGCTCTATGAGATACGGAATTTGGAAAGTCGCGAAGGTAAAAATTACAATCTTTGAGTATAAAAGCAAACATACAATCATCCCGAACTACAACCAAAAACCACGAAACCCCCACAGCCGTCGCAGATACATCGACCTCCTCCTCAAAAGCTCGAGTTGTAGAAGCGATCATCCACCGGAGACGATGTCGTCCGCTTCGGAGGCGGAGGGCGCGGAGGAGATGACGCTGACGGTGCGGTGGATGTTAAGTAACTAAAATATTTACGAATGGTATTGTCAGAATATGAAATTACATTAGCAACATTACTAACCAAAAGTGAATTTCTTAAGAATCAAAAGTGAAACGTTTAGTAATACTTTGTGTTGTAGAACAACAAATGCGCAAAAGCATATGAATTAAGGTCTTAAAGCAAGAATATTAAGACGTATTAGCGATAATTCTGAGATCGAAAATACATCTTTAGCAAAGATTAACATCATCTTTAATCTGAGATTGAAATGTTTGCGATTGTGTAATATATCGTTTGTACTAGATTAGAACAACTTGAGCTAAATTTAAAAAACAATAAAACTTACGTATATCGTCGATGAACTCCAACACAATATCGCTCTCAAAGAAGAAGTAGGGTTTCTAAGATGGTCGTCCGTGAATCGCCAAGAAAGAAGCCTCGATTAACATTTTTGGTATTAAACATAAGTTAATTACTCTTCAAGGAAGGAAACTAAACTCCGAGGATTTCGCGCGAGCTGTTATCAATTTTCTATTTTGGCTTTGTCTATAATTAAATTCTGAACCATACGATTAGGATCTAACGAGTCTAATCATGGGCTCATTTAGTCTAAAATGGGCACAGTGCACTCTAGATAAGCCCTATATATATATAGAGTGGCGATCCTGTGAGATGGGGATTCTGTGAGATGGTGAGATGGGTAATCTCAATCACCCATTTTACTATCCTTCGCGGCATGAAACCTGGGGGGATTTAGATCACTGTATACCATCATGGTGCTATTCCAAAATCAACTTAATTCAAGACTTCTATCCCCTCCATCAAGACTGTCAAATTTAACGGTCTCAGAATTGCTGAAATCGACCCCCTCTAGATGGACATGTTAGGGGTGTTTTTTTACTTGAAATTTGAAACACGTGTTTCACTCATTATTCTATCTAAATCCCCCCAGGTTTCATGTCGTGAACGATGGTAAAATGGGTGGTTGAGATTACCCATCTCACCATCTCACAGAATCCCCATCTCACAGGATCGCCACTCTATATATATATATACACACACACACACACATGTACACATATATGTATATATATATACATATATAAATATATACATGCATATATATGTATATATATCCATGTATGTATATACATACATGTATATATATATCCATGTATGTATATACATACATGTATATATATATATATATATACATGTATATATGTATACATATATATACATATATGTGTGTATACATATATACATACATATATACATATGTATATATATATATATTATATATCTGTATATAGGTATATATGTGTATATATGTGTATACATATATGTATACATATATATACATATGTATATATATGTATATATACATGTGTATGTGTATATACATACATACAAATATATATATATATATATATATATGTTATATATATATATATATGTGTATATATATATATATGTATACATACACATATATACGTGTACATATGTATATACATATATGTATATACATATGTATATATATATATATATGTATATACATATGCATATATATATGTATTTATATGTGTATGTTTACATACATATACACATATATACACCCATATGTATATATACATATATATGTATATATACATATACATGTATATATATGTGTGTGTGTGTATATATATATATAACACATATACATATACATATATATATATGTACATACATGTATATATATGTATATATACATATATGTATATATGTATATATACATACACATATATACATATATATATATATATATATATATATATGTAGAGGAAAGGGAAGCTACATCATGAAGCTAACCTTAGCTACATCAAGGGCATTTTCTTCTCTTTCTTTTATTTTTTTTCGAAAATTCCACGATGGATTTTCATAACTATATCCCTATAATATATCATTAAAATTTCGTCAGAAACGAGGACTCCTACGGCCTCCATCCAGAACAGGTAAAATACAGTAAATCTGTGGCCGTTAAAAAAATGTCTGTCTGGATGGAGGCCGTGGGAGTCTCCGTTTCTAATGAAATTTTAATGACATATTATAAGGATATATTTATAAAAATCCATCGTGGAATTTTTGAAAAAACAATAAAAGAAAGAGATGAAAATACCCCAGATGTAGCTAAGGTTAGCTACATCATGTTGTAGCTTCCCTTTCCTCATATATGTATGTGTATATATATACATATATATATATGTATATATATGTATATATATGCATATATACATATATATATATATGTATGTATATACATATGTATATGTGTACATATATATATATGTATAAAGAGGAAAGGGAAGCGACAACATGATGTAGCTAACTTTAGCTACATCAAGGGCAATTTCGGCATCTTTTTTATTTTTTTTGGAAATTTCCATGATGGATTTTCATAACTATATCCCTCTAATATGTCATTCAAATTTCATCGGAAACAGAGACTCCTACGGCCCTCATCAAGACAGTCATTTTTTAACGGTCACAGATTTGTTGTATTTTATCTATACTGGATGGAGACCGTAGGAGTCTCTGTTTCTGACGAAATTTGAATGGCATATTAGAGGGATATAGTTATGAAAATCCATCGTGGAAATTTCGAAAAAAAAATAAAAAAAAGATACCGAAATTGCCCCTGATGTAGCTAAGGTTAGCTACATCATGATGCAGCTTCCCTTTCCTCATGTATAAATATATATATATGTATATATATACATAGATATACACACACATATATATACATGTATATACACACATATATATATGTATGTATATGTGTACACATATACACACATATACATATGTATATATACATATATATGTATATATGTACAAATATATGTATATATACATATATACACATGTGTATATACATATATACACACATATATATATGTGTGTCTATATATATATAAACATGTATATATATGTATGTATATATATATATATATCTACATATATACATACATATATATATCTATACATACATATATATATGTATGTGTATACATATATATATATACACACACACACACACACATATATACCCATATATACACATATATGTGTATATATATATCTGTGTGTGTATACATATGTATACATATATGTATATATGTATATATATGTGTGTGTGTGTATCTATATATGTACATATAAATATACACACATGTATATATATATATATGTATGTATACACGTATATATATACATTTGTGTATATATACACATTTATATACATATATATATATATAAATGTATACACATATGTATACATATATATATACATATATACATATATATGTATATATACATGTCTATGTGTGTATATATATCTATATATATGTATATATACATATATATATGTGTGTGTATATATACATATACATATATACATGTATATGCATATATATATATATATATATATGTGTGTGTGTGTGTGTGTGTGTGTGTATATGTATATATGCATATATATATATATATAGACACACATACATATATATACACATATATGTATATTGATAACCACGCGAGTCTCGAACAACTGAGGTGAAGGTATGGAAATGAGGTCGTTGCGACCTCAGTCACTCGAATGCGTGTTATCAAGAAAAATCAACCACTCAAACAGATAAAAATAATCAAGCACGAAAGCGAGCGGTCTAGCTATAAGATTAACCTGGTATAGCTCCCAGGGTCGAACACAAGGAGCACGGGTTGGCCTAGGGCCTACGAAGTAGTAAAAAGAAAATAAAATGAAAAACAAGGATTTTTAATGGTTTTTAATAATTTTTATATTTTTTTTTGGATTTTTGAATTATAAAGAAAATAAAAGAAAGTAAAATCAAGCCAACTTAAGCAATTTATTTAACACACCAAAAATTAAGCAAAAATTAAAGAAAAATTGTTTTTATGTTTTTTAGGTTTTTAAGTGTTTTTGGTGATTTTTTTGGTATTTTTCTAATGTATATTTTATTTTATAAAAATCAAACAGTGCTCAAAGGCCTAGGTACTGTCCAGCAAGGCTTGAAACCCAAAAATAAAATATTTATGGATCTCAACAAGCCCTGGAGGTAATTTTCCTGTAATCTAGAAAGAATAAGGAAAATTTGGGCACCTAAATTATTGTTTTTGGATTTTTATATTATTTATTATAATTTTTATGAGTTTTTAGGGGTTTTTAGATTTTTAGGGTTTTTAAGCAATGAAAAATAGCCAAAATTGGCTAGAAAATCAAACAACACACAAGTAACAGTAACTAATTTTTTTGGAATTTTTGAAGGTGTTTTTATAATTTTTTGGTATTTTTAAACCTAGACAGTAGCTAAAAAGGATGTTTTTGAATTTTTAAAAATACTGAATGAAATCAAAAATGTCCTCAAAAATTCTCAAAAATCCAACAACATGGCAGGAGCCATGTGTCAAATTTTCATCGAATTTGGAGGTGGTTTGATATTTATTCAAAAATCAAAGAGGGGGCACTGTGCACAGGGACGTAAGTGCAAATACCCGCAAGTCTGGGGGCCAAGGTGCAAAAATCCCAGCTAAACACGCGCGTGGCGCGTGCCTGGGGCACTCAGGGGCCTTTTGGTAATAAAAACCAAGTTCCTGGACCTTTTGGTAACTCGTACCAAAAGTCCAGGGGCTTGGATGCAAAAATCCCACTAAAATCCGCACATGCGTGAATAAAAGGCTCACAGGGGCATAAATGCAATTACCAAAAAGTTATCATTCATTAACTAACCAGCCAGAACTACAGGACTAATACTGCAAATAACCCAAACAAGCACGTGACGAAGCACGTGAGCTCACATACACAGGGGTATATATGCAAATAAAAACAAGCACAAGGTCCTCAGTGCAAATTACCCTACGTAAATAAAATAACTAAAATATTTACAGGACTAGAAATAAAAGACTCAAACTACGAGGGGGCCTAAGTAATTTACCCCTTTATTCGTCGACGGCTCGATAGGCGCCACGTGGAGGATCCGACGGCTCTGGATGGGCGGCGCTCTTCTTCTTCAGCTCTTGGGCCAGATCGACGGTGCAGAGGTGGCCACGTGGGTGATCGGTCGGCTCAGGTGCTGGGGGCCTCTCTCCTCTGTGCTGACGGTTCGGATCAGCCCCTCGAGATAATCAACGGCTGCTGCTCCTCAGTGGATGGACGATCAGGATCGAGACTGGAGCGGTGGGGCTGATCGGACGGTGAAGGAGGATGCAGGAAGAACACTCCGCCGGCGAGCTTCGCCGGCCTCGTGCGCCTGCAGTAGTCCTCCTCAGTTGCTGCTAAGTATCGGAACAGGTCCGCGGTGACGTCCCGCAGCTGGTGAAGGCCTCAGATGACCCGACCGAGCCCTGGAGGGGCTCCGGCGAGGTCAGCGGCGAACGAGCTCCTGGACTGAAGTTGGGAAGCCTCAGATGGCCTCCTTGGTACCTGCAAAGCAAACCAGAAGCTTCGCGGGTCGAGGGCAAAGTGCCTCGACCCAAGGAAGCGGCGTGAGGGTGAACGGGGCGTCGGGGCGAATGAGCTCCGGCGAGTGGAGGATGGGGGAGCTCGACTCCCAGCTCCGGGGCGAGCTGGGTTGAATGACTGGGCGAAGAACGTGCGTGGGTGGATGGCGAAGATGATGGTGTGTCCCGATGATCGAAATGGTACTCGATGTGGCCGGAATCAGCGGAACACGGCGGAGATGCGATTTGGGGGAAATGAGAAATTACACTAAATGGGCGAGCTAAATGGATACCTGGGTGATGCGGGAGACTATGCTGGAGCTTAGCTAGCTCCTGGTCGTCGCCTCGAAGGGCGTCAAGGCCTGAGGCTCGAGCTCCGGTCGAGTGGCGGAGCACGGCGGCGCGAAGCTGCCGGATCAGTGACCGGCCACCTCCTCCTCGCTGCAACAAGGGCCAACGCGAGCTGTCACCTCGGTGGTTACGATGGAGGTCACGGGAGTGAAGGTAGGGAGCCAAAGATGGCGAGAGGAGGCGGCTGAGCTCAGACTATATAGTGTGGAGGGTCCGGCAAGAAGGTTGCGGGTAGGGCGAGCTGATGCGCGGATCCCGAGGCGAAAGCTCCGGCGAGCTTCTCGGATGTGACGTGATCAATGCGGACCCGGATTTGGGGCGAAAGGGATTCGGGTCATCAAAAGAAAAATCCGAGAAGATGGGTCGGGTGAACAGACCCGGGCTCTGGTGGTCCTGGGGGAGGTGTTGACCGGGGGTCAACAGTCCCCCGTGGACCAATCAGAGCCCGCCAAGGCTTAATTTTTTATTTGATTTTTTTGGGGCCTTAAATGGCCGAATTTTCAAAAACTTAAAACATAAAAAATATTTGTTTTAATTTTTTCTATTTTTTTGTGATTTTTAATTAATTTTTGGAAATAAAAATAAAGTATATACAATATATAGCTATACATAGGTATATATACAATATATGATTTTTAATTTTGATTTTTAATTAGTTATTTTTATACATTTTTATTCCTATTTTATATTTTATTTATTTATAGGATAAAATGAGGAATAAAAGGCTATTTTTATTTTATTTTTATTATTTATATACATAGGTGAAATAATTAGTTATATACAACTATATACATGGTATATGTACAATATGTTTTTGCATTTTTAATTTTGTAATTTTTATTTGATTTTTGTTTTGTTTCTTTTTATTTATTTTATGTACAGTATGTACATGGAATATTTACAAAAAGTTTTGAAAATAAATTTTATTTATTTACAAGGTGAAATAAAGAAGGATGATGGACTTATGTACATGGTGAAGGGGTCTTTTTGGTCTTTTTAATTTTTGAATTTTTATTTTGTTTTTAATAGTTCTAAATATATACAAAATATATACAAGCATATTTTTGGTTGAGGAAAATATAATTTTATTTATTTACATAAGTATGTACATATGAGCCCCTATCTCTCTCTACTTTTGTTTTTATGCGGTCAGGCCCATGCTGAGCCCTCCCTTGGGTTAGGTTGCTCAATATTTCTTCTAAATATTTCCCTCTTTTTCTTTTTCATCTTTATTCTTTTATTTTTGCACAAAAACATGCTAATTATCTATATTTACAAACATGCATGCTTTTGCTAACTTTTCCTATTTACACATATCTACATGCATTTGCATAGGTTTTTGTAGCTAAAATATAAGAATAAAGAGTGATGAATGGGTATTCATCACCCCCCTATACTATACTTTGCTAGTCCCTTAGCAAACACTTATTTGAAAAAGAAGTGAAAAAGAAAGAAAGAAAAAGAAAAAGAGAATGTACATGGATCAAGGTTGATTATTAAACTTGCCTTCATTAAATTGAGGTATGGAGCTCAATCAGATCTTTGGATTATTAATGTGTCGGAACCTTATTCAGACTTAAGCTTAAAACCTAACAGCCTCTAAGTTCCACTATCCTATAACCAAGACTCCTCAATGCTCCAGATCAGAACAAGTCATCAATCACAAACCCTGAAGACCATGAATCTTTTCTTGTCCTGTGAAAGTGAGGTCTAAGCTCTCCACCTCAGAAATGGCAACTTGACAACCCTCCCCAACAAGGTAACTCTATGACCTCAATTGGCCACTCTTTCCTCGAGGAGCGGGGTATTCCCTTCTAAGTTCAAGTACAACCGGCTCAAGAAGAGGGGGAAGAAGAGAATGGGTCAAGGCCAGTGTAGCCAAGTACCCTTGGGAGCTTGACCAGTGTAGCCAAGTCTCCCTGCTGCAAGCTACAACAGGTGGATCATGAAACCAAGCTTTGCTTATTGCACTTATATACATACTCCGGTGGGATTATCATTTTCTCTCAGACCCACCACTTTTTTGGAGTTCTTTTCTTTTTGCAATTTTTTTTCTTCTTTTTTTTTTCGAGTGCATCTATACAACATGTACATGTGCAGCATATATACAAGGAGTTTTTCCTCTTGAGCCAGTAGACTATCCCTCTTTTGAAGCTTTATTGCAACCCACAACTCCCGTCGTTAGACCTCATGGCAGCCAGACCAAGTTGAGACGCACTTCCTTCACTAAATGAAGAAGAGAGGTTCCGCCTAGAAGTACTACCCTCATATGCTACCCCAAGCCAAGGAAGACTGCCTCCTCACCATCTCATCCGTAGAGAGCTCGGTGCATAGTGCGGTTGTCCAAGTAAAGCCATAATCTATATGAGTCATGTGTTGTTGTTAAGTGCTCTACTTAGGCTCATTGAGATGACATGTGATCATAGCCTAGTGGACTCAAAGAATTAAGTCTCCATGGACCTGAAAAGTCTTAAACCTAAGCCCTATAAGGTTCCTCTTAGAAATTAGGTGGATTAAGATCTTAATCAAGCTCCATTTCTCAATTTGATTCCCGGCTTAGTTTAAATGTCAACTATCATCCAAGAAAAACTATATACATATGTACAAAAAGATGCATATTTACACACTATTTTACAATCATGCAAAATTTTTGAAAAATGTTTTGAAATCATGAATGATGATGCATGAAGTGCAAGTTTTGCAAAAAGGTTTTTACACACATTTACACAAGATTTTTGCAAACTTTTGATTTTTCAAAACATTTTGGAAAAATTTTGTACTATATACATAATTTTGATACCAAAATATTTACACAAGCTTTACACAGAAGATTTTTGAAATCATTTTTACAAAAATAATTTGTACACTAGCTATGTATGTGCAAATAAAAGAAGATTATATACATGAAAAAAATTTTAATTTTTGTGGTTTTTAGCCATTTTTATTTATTAACACACTCACACAAAGTACGAGTTATGGCTAAAGTATATATGAAATATATACACACCCCCCTATACTTAGCTCGAACGATGTCCTCGGAGTCAAGAGCGATGAAGAAGACATAACTCGTGCTTTGTATAGGGAAGTGAAAAGGAAGGCTATACAAAAGGAAATGAAAAAGTCAAAAGGGACTCGGGTCTTCCCCCTATACTTAGGATCAAATAATCCTAAGTATAGCAGGTTGTACACGAAGGGAAAACCGAGTGGAGAATGTACAGGGTCTACCCCCCCCTATACTTAGGGTAAGATATCCCTAAGTATAGGCAGCAAAACAGGGGTAGACAGAAACAAAAGAAATACCCGAAATGTCTCACATCCCCCCTATACTTAGGGTAAAGTGCACCCTAAGTATAGCATAATCACAAGATGGAGAAAGGGATGTGGGACTAAAGAATGTGCTGATATGGACATCTGGATCTATGTACAGCGGAGGATCAGTAAAGCTCAGGCGTGAGATGCATTAGATGTGAGTCAAAGACCACATCTCACGCAAAATGAATAGGGGCAATATCAACGACCCGCGGCTCATGATCTAGAAATGGTTTGAGCCGCTGGCCGTTCACTCGGAAGGTACTCTCGGAAGCCAACTCAGATATGTCGATGCTACCGTTGTCGTGTACCTTCCGAACCAGATAAGGTCCTTTCCATTTGCTTTGTAGCTTCCCTGGAAATAATCTAAGCCTCGCATCAAACAGCCATACTCTCTGTCCAATCTCAAAATGCTTGTGGCTGATATGGGAATCATGCCACTCCTTGACTCTCTCCTTATAATGTAGGCTGCTTGAGAAAGCTGAATCTCTAAGCTCCTCCAGGGCAGCTAGCTCTGCCCTCCTCTGGTCTCCTATACCATCTGGATCCATGAGAATGTCTGTAACTGCCCAAAGTGACTTGTGCCTCAGCTCAACTGGTAGGTGACAGGGCTTGCCATATACGAGGCGAAAGGGAGATGTGCCCAAAGGTGTCTTGAAAGACGTCCTATATGCCCACAAGACCGAGTCCAATAGCTGTGACCAATCCTTTCGGTCAGGGCGGACGACTTTCTGCAGAATAGTCTTGATCTCCCTATTCGACACTTCGGCTAGACCATTCGTCTGTGGATGGTATGGTGTAGCAACACGATGGTCTATGCCGAACTCGCTAGCAAGTGCCTTCACCTGGTCGTTGATGAAGTGAGATCCCCCATCAGAAATCAGAACTCGTGGAACCCCGAACCGCGTGATGATGTGCTTCCTCAAAAATCTGCAAACTGTCCTCGCATCAGCGGCTCGGGCGGGGATAGCCTCCACCCAACGACTCACATAGTCTACGGCCAACAGAATGTACTCGAATCCCTGACTCTTAGGGAATGGACCCATGAAATCGATGCCCCATGCGTCAAAAACCTCACAGAAGTGAATGGGCTGCATCGGCATCATATCACGCTGTCCACAAGTGCCCATCCTCTGACAGTCAGTACACCTCTTCACGAACTCATCTGAGTCCTTGAAGAGGGTAGGCCACCACAAGCCGGATTGGAGCACTTTCTGTGCCGTTCTCCTCCCAGAATGGTGTCCTCCTGCCTCAAGCTTGTGGCAGTAAGTGAGGACTCTATGGTGTTCCTCCTGAGGAATACACCGACGCCAGACGCTATCCCCTCCTTCATGGTAAAGGATGGGATCCTCCCAATGGTAAGACTTGGCCTTCGCTAGGAAGGTCTCAAGCCTCTGCCTGGGCCAATCTTGTGGGACTTTCCCAACAACGAGAAAGTTCACAATATCGGCGTACCATGGGAGCGAGGCGATAGCAAGGATCGCCTCATCTGGGAAGGTATCTCGGATAGGATCAATCTGCTCAGAATCCTCAGGCTGCTTTAATCGGGAAAGATGATCCGCCACCACATTCTTGACTCCAGGCTTATCCTTAATCTCAATGTCGAACTCCTGGAGTAGAAGGATCCATCTAGTCAGTCTGGCCTTGGCATCCTTCTTTGCCATGAGGTACCTGATGGCGGTGTGATCTGTAAACAAAGTCACTCTAGATCCAATGATATATGATCTAAACTTATCCAGGGCAAACACTACGGCTAGCATCTCCTTCTCTGTGACTGTATAATTCCGCTGGGCGGAATCCAATGTGCGGCTAGCATAGTGTATAGCAAATGGTACTCCCTCCCTCCTCTGTCCCAGCACTGCCCCTACGGCAAAATCGGAGGCGTCCGTCATGATCTCGAATGGGAGAGACCAATCAGGTGGCTGGAGGACAGGAGCCTCAATCACACACTGCTGGAGAGTAGCAAACGACGAAAGACACTTGTCATCGACAAGGAACTCGGTGTCTTTCGTCAAGAGGTCAGTCAACGGCCGGGCAATCCTGCTGAAATCCTGAATAAATCTCCTGTAAAATCCAACGTGCCCCAAAAATGACCGTAACTGCCTCAGATTGGACGGCGGTGTGAGTTTCCTAATGACATCAACCTTGGCCGGATCAACCTCCATGCCCCTGTTGGAGATGATGTGGCCAAGCACCGTCCCTTGAGTCACCATGAAGTGACTCTTCTCCCAAGATAGCACCAAGTGATACTCAATACATCGCTGAAGTACCCGATCTAGGCAGTCAAGACAAGAATCAAATCCGTCGCCGTAGATCGAGAAATCATCCATGAAGACCTCTAGGCACTCCCCTACCATGTCCGAAAAGATCGACAGCATGCACCTCTGAAAAGTCGCAGGAGCATTGCATAGCCCAAATGGCATGCGTCGAAAAGCGTATGTGCCGAAGGGACAGGTAAAGGTGGTCTTCTCCTGATCCTCAGGAGCGATGGCCACTTGGTTGTAGCCCGAGTACCCATCCAGGAAGCAATAATGGCTCTTCCCTGCCAGTCTCTCAATGATCTGGTCAATAAAAGGCAGGGGGAAATGGTCCTTCTTGGTGGCTTGGTTGAGTCTCCTGTAATCAACACAAACCCTCCAAGAGGTGGGTACTCGTGTAGCAATCTCCTCTCCCGACTCACTGATCACAGTCGTGATGCCCGTCTTCTTGGGCACCACATGCAAGGGGCTGACCCACTTGGAGTCGGAAATGGGATAAATAAAACCTGCACCCCACCACTTCGATATTTCCTTCATGACAACCTCTCTCAGGTTGGGGTTCAGACGCCGCTGGAACTCACGCGACGGCTTCGCCCCATCCTCGAGATAGATGTGGTGGGAGCACACTGATGGACTAATCCCATGGAGATCTGCTACGCTCCATCCGATTGCCTTGCGGTTCTTTTCAAGAACCCCCATCAAACGGGATTCCTGCTCTCCAGTCAACTCGGCGGAGATGATGACTGGGTACATCTCTGGATCGCCCGCAAGGAATCGATACTTCAACGAAGTAGGGAGCGGCTTCAGCTCTGGAATGCTGGGTGCCGGCAAATCTGGCTGTGGAAGAAACTGAGTGAACGCTGCAAGGTCGGCCAAATCTGCCTGGGAAAGTGAAAGTGTACTCTCGCAAACTGGATCGGGAGAAGGCTGCTCAACTGTACTGTCTCTGCTCTGCTCTGCATCTGCCTCCTCCTCATCCCTAGGCTCAGCTGAACTCAGGTCTGGCATCTGATCATAACAATCGGCCCAATCAGACTCTGAATCCGAGGGATCTGCATTAGAAACGGTGGCATCAGCACCACCGGAAAACAAGGTGGCATCAGCACCACCAGAAAACAAGGTGGCATCAGCACCACCATCACAAATCATCGTGCTGCGATCAAGGACCGGCTCTGCTGCCGCAATGGTATCCTGAACCAGGTCTGTGCTCTCCAGACTCTCCTCTGCTATCATCTCTGCCTCAGCTGTGTCTGAAAGTGAGAGGGTAGTCTGTGCCTCAAGGTCTGCCCAAGCTGCCTCATCATCTGTGATCACAAAATCACAGTCCTGGTGGATGTCTGGCTCTGCGTCTGTCAGCTGCTCTGAATCGGTACTCGCATCTGAGCGGGGTCTGAATCTGGCTCTATAGTCCTCGACCGTCTCTATTTGTATACTCTCGCCCTGGACGCGAAAGTACACCTTCCCGCTGTCATGATCAGTCACCGCTTTGGCTGTGGCCAAGAACGGACGACCGAGTATGATGGGGGTATCGGTCACTGACTCAGGGGTCTCCATGTCCAACACTACGAAGTCCACGGGGAATTGCAGACCCTGAATCGTGACGATAACATCTCGTAATAACCCCTTCGGCCTCTTGACAGATCGATCAGCGAACTGAAGGACTGTCCTGCTCTGTCGAAGAGTGCCCAACTCGAAGCGGTCGAGAAGGGCTGCCGGAAGAAGGTTGATCGACGATCCGCTATCTAGAAGAGTACGGTCGAACCACTGCTCACTAATCTGGCATCTGACATACGGGGCCCCTGAATCTGGCCTCTTGGCTGGCAGTCGGTTCTGGACCGCAAAGCACGTGGCTTTGGTCAGCACATGGATCTCTGAAGTGTGGTTCCTCCTCCTCCTCCTGACTGTAGTCCTCTCTCTCAAAGATCTCTGGAGAAGGGGGATGTGCTGCAAAGCCTCCTGGAGGGTCAGCTGAATGTGAAACCGATCTATCATGCTCTGGCTGAACTCCTCAAGCTCTCTCTTTTTTGGATCATTTTTCTTCCCCTTCCCCATCTGAAGGGCTCTAGGGAAGGGGATCACTGGGTCCTTCACAGATGAAGGACTAGGAAAAGGTCTAGACGGTTCAAGGACCGGATCCACACATACATCATGCACCACAGTGGGACCAGAAGAAAGTAAACCTTTTCCTTTATTCATAGCAGAATTCTGAGATACATGGACACGAGGAAAAACATCAGATCTCTCTCTACAAACACCGGTGGCCTCAGTACCACCACGGGCTGGCTGCTCTGCTGCTGCTGAAGGAAGACGTCGCGCGGCATCAGTACCGCGGGCTGGCTCGGCTGCATGGGTGGCATCAGTACCACCTCCTAGCTCTGGTGAAGTGGCGGCCTCAGTACCGCCGGTGGGATCAGCATCCTTGGTGGCCTCAGTACCACCGTCATCATCTGGAGCGGTCTCAGTACCGCTCTCCTCCTCCTCCTGTGGCGCCTCGGGATGGTGCTCAGATGAGGCGCCGCCGCCTGCTGGGGTCCTACCGCTCCTAAGTGTGACAAAATCAGCATCAAATAAATCCGAAGATGTATCATCAAATGGGTCACTAGGAGTGGCTGACTCAGTATGTACTACCTGCTCAGACTTCCGCTTGAGGCTGTTCGGATTGGGCTCTATCTGGGCTGGTATGGCGGCCTTCCCTCTCACCAGGTCCCGCATCTCCTGGCGGAACTCGTCCATCTCCCGTCGGAATGTAGCCTGTTGGTCCGTGAGGAGGCGGGCGATGTCATCCAAAGCGGGGCTCTCGTGGGAGCCCGACGGGTGGCCTCTCTGTGGGTGAGGCTGCTGAAACTGCTGTGGGTGAGAGGGGTTGGATGGAGGTTGCTGCTGGTGCTGGTATCCCTGGTGAGCCTGCTGCTCACGTCTCCAATACTGTCCCTGCTGCTGATAGGGACGCGGACCGTAGGATGACTGCTGCTGGTAGACTGGGGGCTGCTGCTGCGGCTGGTGATGGTCTCTCGGTTGGGAGTACTGCCCTCCCTGTCCTGACGGCTGCTGCTGGGCCTGGGCACCACCACTCCCCCACCTGAATCCGGGATGGTCTCGTCGGATCCCAGGCTGGGGACGGTCGTACCAGATCCCGTTGACATCCATCAACGGCTCTGCATCCAAGGGGGCTGGCGGGAGTACTGCCAGAGGCTGGTCCGGCTGGTAAACCACCATCTGCATCTCTGGAGATGGTGGAGACTGGTAGGTGGGCTGCGGCTGCTGGTACGGCTCCGCCTGTACAAGGTGAACCTGTCTAGGCTGCACTGGGGTGCTGGAGCGCTGGGACGAGCTGCTGCTGCTGCAGGCGTCGCCTCGCGACTGAAGACGGGGCTGAGAAGCCGTCTGTGTCTCCTGGAGACACATGAGCTGTGTCTTCAGGTCGCTCAAGACCTGTGCCATCTGATCCATCTGTGCTATGCTCTGGCACTGCTTCTTCTCTATCAGCTCCATGCGGTCCAACTTCTCGCTGATGATGCCCATGTCCGCAGCTGACGACTCTAACTGTGCTGCTGCTGTGGCTGCGGACGAACTGGAAGGACCTGCATCTACCCGTGCTATCCTCTGGTACTGCACGGGTCCTGGCTGATGTGGCTGGGTCTTCTGGGTATAGAGCCGGGTCTGGGACATGACCATGTAGTTCTCTGCCATCTCCTCAAAAATAGCCCAGACCTGGTCGTGGTCCTTGGCGAAGTAGGACCCGCCACAAGAAGCATTCACCAGGCCCTGTAGCTCTGGTGACAGTCCGCTGAAGAAGCTCTGAACTAGGTTCGGCTTCGTGATATCATGGTGCGGGCATCTGTCCAGGAGCTCTCTGAACCTCTCCCAAGCCTCGTGAAACTGCTCGTTGGGGAACATGGAGAAGTTGCTGATCAGGGCCCTCGCTGCGTTCGTCCGCCCGAGTGGATAGTACTTGTTCAAGTACTCGGTGCGGAGCTGCTCCCAGGTATATACAAATCTCCCCAAATGCTTCAGCCAGGTGGCTGCTCTGTCTGCTAGTGAGAAGGGGAATGCGATCATCCTGATCGTATCCTGGTCCACATGTCTGTCGTGGACAGTACTGCATATCATAAGAAACTCCTGGAGGTGGAGGTGGGGCTCCTCTGTAGCAAGTCCATGGAACCGTGGGAGCATCTGCAAGGTGTTCGGGGGGAACTTGAAGTCCCCCACGATAGCTGGAACCACCACCCAGTGGTGCATCAGTGTAGATCCGGGATTGTGTAAATCCCGCATCGGTCTCGGTGGTCCTGCTCCTCCTGCGGCTGCTGCCGCTGCGGCGGCGGCCGCGGCTGCTGCTGCTGCGGCTCGTGCCTGTGCATCTGCATCCGGGATCTCCTCGGGCTCGCTCTGCTGGTCTCTCTCTGCTCTGAGCCTCTCCAACTCACGCCTCATCTCCATCATGAAAGCTCCCTGATCGCGGAGCTGCTGCTGAACTGTATCAAGCGATGCGATCAGGGTGGAGTTGATCGCTCCCTGGTCTAGTACAATATGCTCTGGTCTACGGGAGTGATCATCAGAACTGCCTGCTCCGGCCATCTCGACGTCTGCAAAATCAAATGAGCCCAACTCAGGTGCTGTCAAGTGTATCAATCTCTCCTCGGGCTCGTGTCTCTCAAGAAGATCAGAAAGGGGATCGAGGGGGAACAGGGTGGAGTCGTACTCGGGCTCGGAGAGCGGGTCTGAGCTCTCACGAGCCAACCTAGATGATGAGGTAGACGCGCCCGAAAGCGGTGCAGCCAACGGCTGCCTAAGAGATCGTCTACCCATCATCTTGATCTGGCGAGTAGGGCGGATGAGATCTGGAAAAACTATGATCTGAAAACAAACCCCCGGTTCACCAACGCAACGCGAGATGAAGACCGTGAAAGTTCGGTCAAATTATCTTGTCGATTTTATTTTGGTGAACACACAAATATCAGAGCGCTTACGTGACCTGTTGGGATATCCGCTGCTAACCCCAACCGACTGTCCCGCACGGAAGAGTCGGTAGTCAGTCGAGTTTAGCAACGGGGGGCTCTACCTAGTGTGCGGGGTCACTCTCTCGCGCATACAAACCAAGCAATGAGGGGGTTTCTCTCCCCAAGACAGAATTTTTAGGGTGAGCGAGTTTTAAGGTCAATAGTCTTAGCAGTCCCAGTTTTATGGTTACACTTTTTTAGGTATTTTTCAAATCAAACAAAATCGCCTAACGAATTTTTTGATTCTCCTGGTTATTAAGTCAAAAACAGGGGGGAGAAGTCGAAAAAGCCGATGCACGAGAAATCAATGATGCATGCAAAGTCAGAAATGCGTACCTGCCTCCAGCTCTCTACATGCAAAATGATCCGCGCATAAAATAAAGACAGAAAGTAAACTAAGCTAAATGATGCAACGGTGAAAGCCGAGTCCTAGACGAGCAACTTCTAGCGAAGAACCGTCTAACCGGTCACCGACCTCCAAGCCAAAGGGTCCGGTCTTGGCTCGTCCCTCCCCTGCCCGACAAATCGGGGGTAGGAGTAAGCGCTTTACAGGACGAGCTACGGCACGTAGGCTACGGAGGCTAGCGAGTCGGTTATTTTTATTATTGATTTTAAGTAGGTCCAATTACGGTCTATAGGAACAGATATGCAATTAAGGTGTGTGGATCCTACTCAACTATGTCACAGTCACCAGAAAGTCCTAAGTCTAGGGGCTCGAGCAAAAACCGCGAAAAACCGGCAAATGACAGTAAGAAAAGAAAAATAAAGCCGCGAGAAAAGCCGCGAAAAAGCCGCAGGTCCTAATGGGTCCCCCGAGCACGCCGGTGCTCGGCGAAACAGACCCGCTACGGTCTAAGTGTCCAAATAGAAAGGCCTGTATTATTACAATTAATAATGAATGAATAAAACTATCCTAATGCCTCGCCCACTCACTCTCTCTCTCTCGCTCTCTCCTGCGGCTTCGTAGAGAAAGAAGCCGCCTCTGAACTCCGCGGCTGCACCGGCTCCTCGAAAGTCGCCTCCGCGGTCCTCGGGCCCTCGCAAGAAAGACAGAAGAGTGGTCAGACCAATAAACAATAATCAAATAATGAATGAAAATAAAAGCAAGGGTATATGTGCAAAAATGGAAATAAAATAAACACTCAATAGAAAACAAAAATAAAAATAAAAGAAAATCAAAATAAAACAAAAATAAAACAAAAAGAAACTAAATACAAAAGCCGCGAAAAAGCCGCGAAAATAAAAACGAAAATAAAAACAAAAATACTACTAAGCCGTGCTCCTCGGCAACGGCGCCATTCTGATAACCACGCGAGTCTCGAACAACTGAGGTGAAGGTATGGAAATGAGGTCGTTGCGATCTCAGTCACTCGAATGCGTGTTATCAAGAAAAATCAACCACTCAAACAGATAAAAATAATCAAGCACGAAAGCGAGCGGTCTAGCTATAAGATTAACCTGGTATAGCTCCCAGGGTCGAACACAAGGAGCACGGGTTGGCCTAGGGCCTACGAAGTAGTAAAAAGAAAATAAAATGAAAAACAAGGATTTTTAATGGTTTTTAATAATTTTTATATTTTTTTTTGGATTTTTGAATTATAAAGAAAATAAAAGAAAGTAAAATCAAGCCAACTTAAGCAATTTATTTAACACACCAAAAATTAAGCAAAAATTAAAGAAAATTTGTTTTTATGTTTTTTAGGTCTTTAAGTGTTTTTGGTGAATTTTTGGTATTTTTCTAATGTATATTTTATTTTATAAAAATCAAACAGTGCTCAAAGGCCTAGGTACTGTCCAGCAAGGCTTGAAACCCAAAAATAAAATATTTATGGATCTCAACAAGCCCTGGAGGTAATTTTCCTGTAATCTAGAAAGAATAAGGAAAATTTGGGCACCTAAATTATTGTTTTTGGATTTTTATATTATTTATTATAATTTTTATGATTTTTTAGGGGTTTTTAGATTTTTAGGGTTTTTAAGCAATGAAAAATAGCCAAAATTGGCTAGAAAATCAAACAACACACAAGTAACAGTAACTAATTTTCTTTGAATTTTTGAAGGTGTTTTTATAATTTTTTGGTATTTTTAAACCTAGACAGTAGCTAAAAAGGATGTTTTTGAATTTTTAAAAATACTGAATGAAATCAAAAATGTCCTCAAAAATTCTCAAAAATCCAACAACATGGCAGGAGCCATGTGTCAAATTTTCATCGAATTTGGAGGTGGTTTGATATTTATTCAAAAATCAAAGAGGGGGCACTGTGCACAGGGACGTAAGTGCAAATACCCGCAAGTCTGGGGGCCAAGGTGCAAAAATCCCAGCTAAACATGCGCGTGGCGCATGCCTGGGGCACTCAGGGGCCTTTTGGTAATAAAAACCAAGTTCCTGGACCTTTTGGTAACTCGTACCAAAAGTCCAGGGGCTTGGATGCAAAAATCCCACTAAAATCCGCACATGCGTGAATAAAAGGCTCACAGGGGCATAAATGCAATTACCAAAAAGTTATCATTCATTAACTAACCAGCCAGAACTACAGGACTAATACTGCAAATAACCCAAACAAGCACGTGACGAAGCTCGTGAGCTCACATACACAGGGGTATATATGCAAATAAAAACAAGCACAAGGTCCTCAGTGCAAATTACCCTACGTAAATAAAATAACTAAAATATTTACAGGACTAGAAATAAAAGACTCAAACTACGAGGGGGCCTAAGTAATTTACCCCTTTATTCGTCGACGGCTCGATAGGCGCCACGTGGAGGATCCGACGGCTCTGGATGGGCGGCGCTCTTCTTCTTCAGCTCTTGGGCCAGATCGACGGTGCAGAGGTGGCCACGTGGGTGATCGGTCGGCTCAGGTGCTGGGGGCCTCTCTCCTCTGTGCTGACGGTTCGGATCAGCCCCTCGAGATAATCAACGGCTGCTGCTCCTCAGTGGATGGACGATCAGGATCGAGACTGGAGCGGTGGGGCTGATCGGACGGTGAAGGAGGATGCAGGAAGAACACTCCGCCGGCGAGCTTCGCCGGCCTCGTGCGCCTGCAGTAGTCCTCCTCAGCTGCTGCTAAGTATCGGAACAGGTCCGCGGTGACGTCCCGCAGCTGGTGAAGGCCTCAGATGACCCGACCGAGCCCTGGAGGGGCTCCGGCGAGGTCAGCGGCGAACGAGCTCCTGGACTGAAGTTGGGAAGCCTCAGATGGCCTCCTTGGTACCTGCAAAGCAAACCAGAAGCTTCGCGGGTCGAGGGCAAAGTGCCTCGACCCAAGGAAGCGGCGTGAGGGTGAACGGGGCGTCGGGGCGAATGAGCTCCGGCGAGCGGAGGATGGGGGAGCTCGACTCCCAGCTCCGGGGCGAGCTGGGTTGAATGACTGGGCGAAGAACGTGCGTGGGTGGATGGCGAAGATGATGGTGTGTCCCGATGATCGAAATGGTACTCGATGTGGCCGGAATCAGCGGAACACGGCGGAGATGCGATTTGGGAGAAATGAGAAATTACACTAAATGGGCGAGCTAAATGGATACCTGGGTGATGCGGGAGACTATGCTGGAGCTTAGCTAGCTCCTGGTCGTCGCCTCGAAGGGCGTCAAGGCCTGAGGCTCGAGCTCCGGTCGAGTAGCGGAGCACGGCGGCGCGAAGCTGCCGGATCAGTGACCGGCCACCTCCTCCTCGCTGCAACAAGGGCCAACGCGAGCTGTCACCTCGGTGGTTACGATGGAGGTCACGGGACTGAAGGTAGGGAGCCAAAGACCCGGGTGAAGGTAATGAAACAAGGGTCGTTGCGACCCGGATCTCAGAGAATAGGTGTATCAAGAAAAATCAACCACTCAAACAGATAAAAATAATCAAGCACGAAAGCGAGCGGTCTAGCTATAAGATTAACCTGGTATAGCTCACAGGGTCGAACACAAGGAGCACGGGTTGGCCTAGGGCATACGAAGTAGTAAAAAGAAAAAAAATGAAAAACAAGGATTTTTAATGGTTTTTAATAATTTTTATATTTTTTTTTGGATTTTTGAATTATAAAGAAAATAAAAGAAAGTAAAATCAAGCCAACTTAAGCAATTTATTTAACACACCAAAAATTAAGCAAAAATTAAAGAAAAATTGTTTTTATGTTTTTTAGGTTTTTAAGTGTTTTTGGTGAATTTTTGGTATTTTTCTAATGTATATTTTATTTTATAAAAATCAAACAGTGCTCAAAGGCCTAGGTACTGTCCAGCAAGGCTTGAAACCCAAAAATAAAATATTTATGGATCTCAACAAGCCCTGGAGGTAATTTTCCTGTAATCTAGAAAGAATAAGGAAAATTTGGGCACCTAAATTATTGTTTTTGGATTTTTATATTATTTATTATAATTTTTATGAGTTTTTAGGGGTTTTTAGATTATTAGGGTTTTTAAGCAATGAAAAATAGCCAAAATTGGCTAGAAAATCAAACAACATACAAGTAACAGTAACTATTTTTTTTGGAATTTTTGAAGGTGTTTTTATAATTTTTTGGTATTTTTAAACCTAGACAGTAGCTAAAAAGGATGTTTTTGAATTTTTAAAAATACTGAATGAAATCAAAAATGTCCTCAAAAATTCTCAAAAATCCAACAACATGGCAGGAGCCATGTGTCAAATTTTCATCGAATTTGGAGGTGGTTTGATATTTATTCAAAAATCAAAGAGGGGGCACTGTGCACAGGGACGTAAGTGCAAATACCCGCAAGTCTGGGGGCCAAGGTGCAAAAATCCCAGCTAAACACGCGCGTGGCACGTGCCTGGGGCACTCAGGGGCCTTTTGGTAATAAAAACCAAGTTCCTGGACCTTTTGGTAACTCGTACCAAAAGTCCAGGGGCTTGGATGCAAAAATCCCACTAAAATCCGTACATGCGTGAATAAAAGGCTCACAGGGGCATAAATGCAATTACCAAAAAGTTATCATTCATTAACTAACCAGCCAGAACTACAGGACTAATACTGCAAATAACCCAAACAAGCACGTGACGAAGCACGTGAGCTCACATACACAGGGGTATATATGCAAATAAAAACAAGCACAAGGTCCTCAGTGCAAATTACCCTACGTAAATAAAATAACTAAAATATTTACAGGACTAGAAATAAAAGACTCAAACTACGAGGGGGCCTAAGTAATTTACCCCTTTATTCGTCGACGGCTCGATAGGCGCCACGTGGAGGATCCGACGGCTCTGGATGGGCGGTGCTCTTCTTCTTCAGCTCTTGGGCCAGATCGACGGTGCAGAGGTGGCCACGTGGGTGATCGGTCGGCTCAGGTGCTGGGGGCCTCTCTCCTCTGTGCTGACGGTTCGGATCAGCCCCTCGAGATAATCAACGGCTGCTGCTCCTCAGTGGATGGACGATCAGGATCGAGACTGGAGCGGTGGGGCTGATCGGACGGTGAAGGAGGATGCAGGAAGAACACTCCGCCGGCGAGCTTCGCCGGCCTCGTGCGCCTGCAGTAGTCCTCCTCAGCTGCTGCTAAGTATCGGAACATGTCCGCGGTGACGTCCCGCAGCTGGTGAAGGCCTCAGATGACCCGACCGAGCCCTGGAGGGGGTCCGGCGAGGTCAGCGGCGAACGAGCTCCTGGACTGAAGTTGGGAAGCCTCAGATGGCCTCCTTGGTACCTGCAAAGCAAACCAGAAGCTTCGCGGGTCGAGGGCAAAGTGCCTCGACCCAAGGAAGCGGCGTGAGGGTGAACGGGGCGTCGGGGCGAATGAGCTCCGGCGAGCGGAGGATGGGGGAGCTCGACTCCCAGCTCCGGGGCGAGCTGGGTTGAATGACTGGGCGAAGAACGTGCGTGGGTGGATGGCGAAGATGATGGTGTGTCCCGATGATCGAAATGGTACTCGATGTGGCCGGAATCAGCGGAACACGGCGGAGATGCGATTTGGGGGAAATGAGAAATTACACTAAATGGGCGAGCTAAATGGATACCTGGGTGATGCGGGAGACTATGCTGGAGCTTAGCTAGCTCCTGGTCGTCGCCTCGAAGGGCGTCAAGGCCTGAGGCTCGAGCTCCGGTCGAGTGGCGGAGCACGGCGGCGCGAAGCTGCCGGATCAGTGACCGGCCACCTCCTCCTCGCTGCAACAAGGGCCAACGCGAGCTGTCACCTCGGTGGTTACGATGGAGGTCACGGGAGTGAAGGTAGGGAGCCAAAGATGGCGAGAGGAGGCGGCTGAGCTCAGACTATATAGTGTGGAGGGTCCGGCAAGAAGGTTGCGGGTAGGGCGAGCTGATGCGCGGATCCCGAGGCGAAAGCTCCGACGAGCTTCTCGGATGTGACGTGATCAATGCGGACCCGGATTTGGGGCGAAAGGGATTCGGGTCATCAAAAGAAAAATCCGAGAAGATGGGTCGGGTGAACAGACCCGGGCTCTGGTGGTCCTGGGGGAGGTGTTGACCGGGGGTCAACAGTCCCCCGTGGACCAATCAGAGCCCGCCAAGGCTTAATTTTTTATTTGATTTTTTTGGGGCCTTAAATGGCCGAATTTTCAAAAACTTAAAACATAAAAAATATTTGTTTTAATTTTTTCTATTTTTTTGTGATTTTTAATTAATTTTTGGAAATAAAAATAAAGTATATACAATATATAGCTATACATAGGTATATATACAATATATGATTTTTAATTTTGATTTTTAATTAGTTATTTTTATACATTTTTATTCCTATTTTATATTTTATTTATTTATAGGATAAAATGAGGAATAAAAGGCTATTTTTATTTTATTTTTATTATTTATATACATAGGTGAAATAATTAGTTATATACAACTATATACATGGTATATGTACAATATGTTTTTGCATTTTTAATTTTGTAATTTTTATTTGATTTTTGTTTTGTTTCTTTTTATTTATTTTATGTACAGTATGTACATGGAATATTTACAAAAAGTTTTGAAAATAAATTTTATTTATTTACAAGGTGAAATAAAGAAGGATGATGGACTTATGTACATGGTGAAGGGGTCTTTTTGGTCTTTTTAATTTTTGAATTTTTATTTTGTTTTTAATAGTTCTAAATATATACAAAATATATACAAGCATATTTTTGGTTGAGGAAAATATAATTTTATTTATTTACATAAGTATGTACATATGAGCCCCTATCTCTCTCTACTTTTGTTTTTATGCGGTCAGGCCCATGCTGAGCCCTCCCTTGGGTTAGGTTGCTCAATATTTCTTCTAAATATTTCCCTCTTTTTCTTTTTCATCTTTATTCTTTTATTTTTGCACAAAAACATGCTAATTATCTATATTTACAAACATGCATGCTTTTGCTAACTTTTCCTATTTACACATATCTACATGCATTTGCATAGGTTTTTGTAGCTAAAATATAAGAATAAAGAGTGATGAATGGGTATTCATCATATATACACACATATACACATACATATATATATATATATATATACATATATACACATATATGTACATGTATATACATATATGTATATACATGTATATATACATATATGTATATACATGTATGTATAAATATACATACATGTATGTATATATGTATATACATTTATATATATATATACACATATATATACATACATGTATATATGTATATATATTTATATATGTATGTATATACATATACATACATATATATATATATATATATATATATATATACACATAGAGGGCTTATCCACTGCGCACAGGGCTCATTAGCGTTTCAATGAGCACTCATTTTAGGCCTTACACGTGTATTAACCATGACTATATTTCTAATTATAGGCTACGACGAGTTTAAAAAAATCCTATATTTCCTATTATACAACGTCCTTAAAAATTGGAAGACGGTTTTGGAAAGAAACAATTCAAATAAATGATTCCACGCGGATGATTAAGGATCCAAACACTATGATAGTAATAAATGTAAATTACTGATCATTTTTTTGATATTACTGATCTCATAGTAGCTATTACTGACAATTGGTTATGGTTTTACTGACATCACAACAAGCACTTACTTGAGCAATGCCCATGACTTACTGACCATAACTTTGTTATTACTGATCTCATAGTAGCTATTACTGACCATTGGATATGCCCATGACTTACTTGAGCAATGCCCATGACTTACTGACCATAACTTTGTTATTACTGATCTCATAGTAGCTATTACTGACCATTGGTTATGTAAATTACTGACTGTTGTTGGGATATTACTGATCTCACAACAACCATTTACGTGAGTATTGTGTCGAAATTACTAACTTCTATTCAAAGTAGTAATGCATATAGAAATTACTGACCATTGGTTATGGTTTTACTGACATCACAACAAGCACTTACTTGTCCATTGTATATATATTACCGAATTCTGCACCATGTAATACAATGAATGTATATTACTAACCGTTGTTTTGGATATTACTGATCTCGCAACAACCATTTACTTGACTATTATATATATATTACTGACATGAGCATTTGGATCTCGATTTTCAGCAAGAAATAATCGATTCGAATGTTTTCTTTCCAAAACGATCTTCCTATTTTTTAGGACACGATATAATTGGAATATCACTTATTGTTACATCGCTTTGCATATTAATCTCCTTCCAAAAACAACATCCTTTGAAATAGGTAACCACTAAATTGGTAATACACGTGTATGGCCAACAAATGGTGCGCACCGAAACTCAAATGGGCCCTGTGCGCATTGGATAAATTTCCTATATACATACGTATATATACATATATATACCTATGTATATATACATATACATATATGTATATACATGTGTATATACATGCATATATATGTATATACATATATAGATATATATATATGTATATATGTATATACATATATATGTATATATGCATACATATGTATATATATATTCACACATATACATATATACACATATATATATGTACATGCATGTATATACATATATATATATGTGTATATATGTGTATATATACATATACATATATATACACATATATATACATATATATGTGTATATACGTATATATGTATATATACATATACATATATATGTATATATATGTATATATGTATACATATATACATATATATATGTATATATATGTTTATATGTATATATATGTGTATACATGTATATACATATACATATACATATACATGTATATCCATACATATATATATATGTATACATGTATATATATACATATATATACATATATGTATACATATTTATATATATACATATATATATGCATACACATATGTATATGTGTATGTATACATACATATATATATATGTATGTATGTATATATATGTGTATATACATACATATATATATGTATACATACAAATATACATGTATGTATACATATATATATATATATGTATGTATATATATGTATATATATACATATATGTATATATATATATATATGCACACATATACATACATGTATATGTATATGTATATATATATAGTGAAAAGGGAAGCTGCGCCGCGGAGCAGCCAAGCTGGCTGCTGCGTGGGGCAGTTTCCCCCCCTTTTTATATTTTTTTTTGAAATTTTTTTATGTTTATTCATCTATGTATACCTCCTACATGTCATTCAAATTTCGTGAGAAATGGAGACTCCGATGCCCTCCATCTAGAACATATAAAATTTAACGGCCTGAAATTTGCTGTAAAGTACATGTTCTAGATGGAGGGCATAGGAGTCTCCGTTTCTCACAAAATTTGAATGACATGTAGGAGGGATACATATATGAATAAACATAAAAAAAATTTCAAAAAAAAATAAAAAGGGGGGGAAACTGCCCCACGCAGCAGCCAGCTTGGCTGCTCCGCGGAGCA
Source organism: Ottelia alismoides (assembly GCA_037367405.1). NCBI lineage: Eukaryota > Viridiplantae > Streptophyta > Magnoliopsida > Alismatales > Hydrocharitaceae > Ottelia > Ottelia alismoides. The sequence goes on from JAZKJV010000345.1 coordinate 342,391, forward strand.
GCTTCCCAGTTCTCATATATATATATGCATATATATATATATATGTATATATATATGTGTGTATATATACATATATGCACACATATATTTATATGCATATTTACATATGTGTATATATATATATATGTGTACACACATGCATATATGTATATGTGTATATGCATATATATGTGTATATATATATATACATGTACATACATATATATATATGTATATATATACATATATATACATATATATGCGTATATACACATATACATATATATGTATATATACATATATATATATGTATATGTATGTATATATACATATATGTATATAAATATGTATATATATATGTATACATGTATATACATATACATATATATATACATGTATATACATATATATATATGTGTGTGTGTGTGTGTGTGTGTGTGTGTGTATATGTATGTATATACATATATATATGTGTATGTATATATATATATGTATGTATATGTATACATATGCATATGTATACACATATATGTGTATATATATATACATGTATGTACATATATATATGTGTATATATGTGTATGTATACATATATATACATATATATATATACACACACATGCACATATGTGTATATATATGTATATATACATATGTGTATATATATATATATCTATATGCATATACATATATGTATACATATAACTGAGGCTTTCTCTGTTCCAAGCTTTTAGTATACACATGCATCTTCTGTGATAAGCTAAAATGAGGGGAAGCAGCGGGCACGGAAAATTACCATATATGAAGCATCAGCTGACTAGTAAGCATGCATTCCACACGCGCGGCATAGACATTTCAGAATTCTTAGTATAGTACCTTTCACTTCATCTTCCACCATCCATCCATACTTTTCCTATAACCGAAGGTAGGAGCGTAGACAAAATGTAGTCTTACATGGAATAACCATGAACCATCATCTAAAGCTTAATAGATTTTTCTACTACTAATAGTATTTAAAATGTTCCAATCGATATATCATAAGACCAAAAGACTACATATCGTGTTTTATATTTAGATGTGAAATTGTACACGTCTGTGCAACGGTTGCAACGTTATTGGTGTCGCCGAAATCGACATAACATGGATCCAACGGATGATGATGCATGCATAACCTACAAATCATCATAAAAAACTAAAAATTATAAGAAGTAACCGCATGCCAATCTCTGCACGTTCGAGGGGATTCCGTCAGTAGGGGAGGTGGAGGGCTGCAGTGGAGAGGGGTTGGCGGAGGGGCGAAAGAGAAGGCTGTGAGGGGCTACGAACCTAGACGGGGTCGACGGAGAGGGGGATTAGGGAGGATGACGATCTCCGTCGGCCTTGGGATTTAGATTGGAAGTGGGGTGGAGAAGGGGAGGTAGCCTTAGATGGGAATTGGAGCCGGAGAAGAGGGGCAGATTGTGGGATTCCTGCTAAAGTAAGAGGGCAAAAGTGGGAGTACCGGTAGACTAGGGTTAAAATTGGAATGTGAGAACATAAAATTAATAGATAGTCGGTGAACTCCCCCATGCTTAATATATATAATAATAATAAAATTAATAGATAGTCGGTAAACTCCCCCTGCTTAATATATAATAATATATGTTATAGAATAGATAGATTGATATCACTGGTACTCCCATTTAGGGAAATAGCTCTATGAGATACGGAATTTGGAAAGTCGCGAAGGTAAAAATTACAATCTTTGAGTATAAAAGCAAACATACAATCATCCCGAACTACAACCAAAAACCACGAAACCCCCACAGCCGTCGCAGATACATCGACCTCCTCCTCAAAAGCTCGAGTTGTAGAAGCGATCATCCACCGGAGACGATGTCGTCCGCTTCGGAGGCGGAGGGCGCGGAGGAGATGACGCTGACGGTGCGGTGGAGCGGACGTGAGTACACCGTGAGGGTTTGCGGCGACGACACTGTCGGCGAGCTCAAGCGGCGGATTTGCGAGGTCACGACAGTGCTGCCCAAACGGCAGAAGCTCTTATACCCGAAGCTCGGGGCGAAGCTCTCCGACGACTCCCTCCTCCTCTCCACGCTCAATCTCAAGCCCTCCCTCAAGATGACCATGGTTGGGTAATTTCCCCAAAACAACCCCCAATCCCCCAATGTTAACAAAAATTAGTAAGTTAACCATTTTTAGAGAAAATCGTATGTAAATTGGATCTTTATGACGTTCTTTTAAACTGGAAAGGAACATCAGGTGTTACATGTGCCAAGCTTTCAAAAAAGCAGTTGTTAGGCGGACATAAGAATTCACGCGTTCATGTTGACTTTGGAGTGAATGAGAGGGGGAGGGAAGGACCGGAATTGTCATTTGTAGCGATGTAGTCCTTGGCCCCATCTCTTTAGATGAAAAACTCGAATTATGCGTTTGTTTTTAATTGCTGAAAAAGTGGGCCCGAGCCACCCAAACGAGAAGTACCTTACTTACAAACCTTTAGGAGAGAAAGTTGAATGCATAGTCAGATCTTGTAAGGAGTTTGATCTCTATTTACCTTTCTGTGCTATGTCATTGGCTGTCCAACATCATTATGGAGCTCTATGTTGAGCTTTCGGCCTTTAGTCCTTGAATCAGGAGGGAATGGTAAAGAGCCGAGCTTGTCTTATGGAGTGATTTTTCCCCAAACAAAACCATGTAAGAGGGAAAGAGAAGGTGCCTTATGCTTGCATGCAGAAGCATGATCGGACATGAAAAATAACATTTCCTCTTGTAATAGGAGAGAGTGAATTGAATCATTATGAAAGCTTAGACCCCTCCTATACAGTAGCGGGGTCTATGACTTTGCCATTTTGGATAAGATTATATTACTATCCTTAGGTGGAGATCCTAGGATTTAGGAAACTACATAAATCCCATAAGCTAAAAATAAAATAAAGTTAAAAAACATAAATTCATTCACACTCTCCCTTAACTTGGTGCATACGCATCAATCATGCCAGCTCAAAGACAAGAAAGGATTGCCACTTTAGAGGAAGTGCCTTCGTGAAGAAATCAACAAGCTGATGCTCAGAGGAGATATGCTATGTCGTAATCTTCCGTTGGCGAACCACGTCTTTGATAGAATGACAATCAACCTCAATATGTTTGGTATGTTCACGAGGGTCAGAATTATATGCAACACATGACTTAGCCTAGTTAGCTCACAAGTTGCCTAGGTCATAGCTTCGTATTTAGACTCACTGAATCAAGCACTAATTGCATGCTTTTTGCTTTCCTAAATACGAGATTTCCCAATGATGGTAGCATATCCAGTAGTAGAGGGAGCATCATTAGGCGGAGCTAGCGTAGTCTGCATTAGAACAACACCAAACGTCTAAGTGGCCGTGGTTGGTATAGAAAAGCCTTTTTTCCATGCGTGTTTCATTATTTCAATGTCTGCATCACATATTCTATATGTGTTTACTTGCTCTACCAATTACATATATGATATCTAACTGGGTAAAGGTAAAGTACACGAACTCCTCACCAAAATTCTATATCTTGTTAAATCTTTCAAACAATCACAACGATGTCAAAAGTGCCCTAGGCACTCCCCTGGGGTCTCAGGCATTGTGAGGCGAGGCATTGGTGCCTTGCCCCACCTCAAGCAAGGTGGTATGGTTCATGCATTGATAAGGCGAGCGCCATGCTGGAAGCACAAGAGCGCCTAATAAAAACTAGGATTTATTAGGATCTCCAAATACAAAAAATGGCAAAGCCTTCTCCTACTTTAAGTAGTGTTGGCTTCATGGATTCTTATCAAATCCATGTTGAAAGATTCGATGATTTTTTACGCTGGCTGTCGGCTACCTAACGCAACATTCTAGGGCGATTTGAAACATGATCTTTTGGGTAATAGGCACACTGCTCTACCACCAGACTGCTGAAGCGGGTTCATCGGATCCCCAAACGATTTGATTAAATAAGAAAAAACCCTTCAAACACTCGTTTCGACGCTCCGCCATATGGACTTTTTTTTTCTTCTCAACGATCACCACCATCGCCCCCATGAACTCCTTTGTGTCATCATCCCCCCTCCGATTGCTTCTCCTCAACCATCAGTGTTTCATAACACTATCATCACCCCTTCTTTTTGTTTCCTCTTCACCACCAACAATCTGGAACAACATCGTCCAAAGTTTGTTACTTTAGGCATTGTTTAATGGTTAAAGGCAAACTATATAACAATGCATGCCTGGTTCTTGTTGTTTAACATATTATGTAATGCATAGTACATGGTTACATTTACAATGATTTTTTTATGTTGAATATAGTTTCTATGGCAATAATTGAATAAATTTGTTTCAAATGTGTTGCCCCCAAGCCCCCATAGGGGATGTACCTACACCCTTAGGCTCGCTGACCAAGCACTGAGAACCCCATACTAGTCGGCGGGCTTCGCCCACCAATTAGATTGTGTAAATATGTACATATGGATTGGGAATTGCTAGGAAAGAGAGCGAAACCTTGTTACCACAGAAGAAAGAACTTTAATGAAAGATATCTCGTGGAAGTACAATTATCTGAAAGACAAAATCCGAGCAATGTCACATGCATGTTTTGTGAGAAGACCACTAAAGATGGAATCTACAGAACCAACCAACATCAAGTAGGATCTTTCAAGAATGCTATAGCTTGCAAGAAATGACGTCCATAGGTGAAGGAAGAATTGCATGCATATATGAATGAGAAGTATTAGAAGGATTCATTTGAATATTGGGATATTGGCGTGGAAGACATGGATTTTGATGATGATGAATGTGAGGAAGAAAATGCAATTGTGCTTGGGAATGTCCAAGAAACAATAGTAATGCTAATTCACAATATAAAAAAATGAGCAACGAGTCTATGGACTCAATTGTGACCATGAACTTGCCAAAATGGAAAGGAAAAAAAACTCATATGAGACAAACTTCCATGGTGGATGTTTATGATAAGGAGATGTGGCCCAAAATCATTTAACATATAGCTCACTTCTTCTATCGCATTGGTATATCATTTAATGCTGCAAAGTTGCGATGTATCTAGGATACGATTCAAGATATTATATTGTATGGTTCTAACTTGAATTCACCATCATTCCATGATCGTAGAGTCCTATTACTTCATATTAAGAATAATTACATATCCAAATTGATGGCTGGGCACAAAGAAACATGGACGAAGTATGGATATTCCATTTTGTTTAATGCTTGGACCGATAAGAGAAATAGAAACATACTCAATTTTACGGTGAGTTGTTTCAAGGGCACGATGTTTGTGGTGTCCATCGATGCATTGGCATATGCAAAGACATGAAAAAAAATATAAAAGCTTCTTGATAGGAGCAAATTGTGGGGATTCTTAGTGCATTATTATTTTTAGTGCCTTGATTGTCTCAGACGAGCGTCTTGGGCAATTTGGACCCCTAATGCTTTAGATCGTCGCATGCCTTTGACAACAGTAAGTAGTCACAATCATCATTCTATCAGCTTCCGTTGGTATCGATGAGGGCTTGAAACCAAGCAACTCTCCATAAAATAGCAAGTCAACATTTTTGCCGAGAAAATAGAGGTCCTAAATACCGTGTAACTTATCAAGGCCTTTTTTGACAAAGTCATTGTAAAGAAAAGACTTATTCTCTTTAATTCGTGCGATATCATCTCGTGTAAGAGTCGTGCCATCAAAATAAACTGCAAGTATAATGGTGCCTCATGATTGTCTTTTAATGAAGACATAATGACTAGAGGATGTTCTCAAAAAATCTAGAATATCAATCTTTGTGCGAGTCTATCAAACCAGGTCCGAAGACTCTATTTTGGACCATAGGTAGCTTTTTTGAGCTTGCGTATCTGAAGCATAGTAATATGCCTCTACGAGTTAGCAAGTATGGCAGATCCCGGACTAAGACTGCCTGCAAACTCATAATCCTGTAATAGAAACAACGTGAGGAGAGAAATGAGTGATCTGGGCTTGTCAGTGAATAAAATGCCACAAAAATATCTAGAGGATATAAGCTCGAGCATATCTACGCAGTGCCTCATCTTCTGCCTTGTCCGGAAACTGAACAAAGGAAACAAACAACCAGGTGGTAGGTATATGAAATCCAATTAGATCTGTTCCCGAAGGCCTCATAGCAAGCAACTGTGCACATACGTCTGCCACTTGCCACATATGTTATCGTCCCTGTTACTGCAAGTTGACCATCCCATTATCATATCGAGATTGCCACACCCTCAAGGTTGATGGTCATCTCGCTCATGTGCCATATGATACATATGTGCCTCAGGTCACCAGTGCTCCACCAAAGCATCGTAAGATGTCAATTTAAAGAAATGAAGTTCAGCTTTGTCACTCCTACGAATCCTGCATGAAATTACATCAGGCCGTATGTGTGGACCAATGGAATACATTGCACCAAAGTCTCCCGATGTCAACATCGTAACTAGGAAGTAGTCAACAATAAGTTATGTTACAAAAATAAAATAAACTTGCAAAAAAACAACAAACATTAATTTTCAAGAATGTACATCGCCATCCCATACACTACGCAATCATACCGCTCCTGGCATGTCAAAACTGAACCATCCCATCTGATCCATCTGCAATGAATAGATGCAAATCAATAATGCATTAAAAATATACAAAAAAGAGTACTAAACACTTATTAGAGTTTCTATATTAATTAAAACTCACCAGTGCTATGACATACTTTTATTTATAAACCTTCCACACTATACTCTGCACTTATTTTCGCTCCTTGTGGACCCTGCCATAGTTTGTACACCGTCTGTCATTTTTATTTGGATGTTTACATTTATTATGATCCAATGTTCTGTATATACTAGATTTATTTCTCTCCAATTGACCTCTCACATCCATTTCGTTATGTATACATGTAAATCTTGGTCTACTTTTGTTCGTTTCTTATCTTTAATAGGCTTTATTTTAGTACCAATCACAAACAAGAGAATTGATATCTGCATGTCTCTACGAAATTACCTTTTATCATTTGTGACAAGCACAAGTTCTCTGAGTAAGCTGCACTGTGTATTTCTTATGGCCTTAAAAATTGTACTATGTATTGTTGAAATTGTGGAATGAAAAAGTATTATTCCTCGAAGCCCAAGAGCTTTCTTATAGAAAAGCTCTACGGGAAAATTACATAAGATAAACGGGATAAATAACAAATATAAATAAAGAACAAGAGATACAAGACTCTCAACACCCCCCTCAAGCTGGAGCATGTATGTTTATCATGCTCTGCTTGGAACAACAACGGTGAAAAGGACCCCTCGCAAGAGCTTTGGTAAACATGTCTGCAATCTGATCACCTGAAGCAACATGAGAAGTTAAAATCAGCCCCTTATGGATCAAATCACGAGTGTAGTGGCAATCGACTTCAATGTGTTTTGGTCTATCATGATAGGCTGGATTGTTAGCTATGAATAGTGCCACAAGATTATCACATTTGAGGTGCATAAGAAGAGGCACCTCAATAGTTATGTCAGTCAGAACAGACTTGACCACATCATCTCAGTACTCCCTTGTGCCATAGCTCTATATTCAGATTCAACGCTGGACCGAGCAACAACTGTTTGTTTCTTACTTTTCCATGAAACCAGTGAGCTACTAACAAATACAATGAAGCCTGAAGTGGACTTCCTGTCCTTGGGACACCCAACATAATCCGCATCTGCACATATAGAAACAGTAAGATACGTAGCTCTTCTGAAAAGTAGACCTGCACCTAGAGAAGACTTCAGATATCTCAAAATCATACACATTGCATCCATGCGAACCTGTCTGGGCTGCTCCATAAACTGGCTGACCCTGCTCACAACAAATGATATATCATGCATGGTAACAGTAACATATAACAACTTCCCCACCGGCTCTCTGTATCTTCTTTTATCCACCTCTTCAGAGTCATCATCATAAAGCCTAGCATTAGGGTCCATCGGCGTAGTGGCAGGTCTGCATCATGTCATTCCTGTCTCAGATAGCAGATCCGTAACATACTTCTTTTGCATCACAACCATACCCTTCTGATTTCGTGCAAACTCTAATCCAAGGAAGTAACGTAGTGTGCCAAGATCCTTGGCTACAAACTGTTGTCCAAGGAAATCTTTAGCTGCCTGAATGCCATGCTCATCGCTGCCAGTAACAATGATATCATTAACATAAACTAGAATAACAATGGTACCTTTCTGAGTTCTCTTAATAAAAAGAGAATGGTCTGCAGTAGATATGACAAAATCCATCTGTTCAATCAACTCTGAGAGCTTCTGAAACCAAACCCTCGGACTCTGCTTTAGGTCGTATATAGCCTTGTGAAGTCGGCACACCATAGTAGACTCCCATTCAGCAGCAAACTCTGGTGGCTACTGCATGTAAACTTCCTCATGCAGATCGCCATACAAGAATGCATTCTTCACATCTAATTGAAACAACAACCAGTCACGTACCACATCAACAACAAGAAGAATCCTCAGTGTAGAGTGACGTGCAATTGGAGAGATGGTGTCCTAGTAACCCACCCTATACGTTTGGATGAACCCACGAGCAACTAACCTGGCCTTATATCTATCCACAATACCATCATCACGATGCTTTACAGTAAAAACCCACTTGCTGCCAACAACAGATGCACCTGGTGATGGAGCCTGTACAACACTTCATGTGCCACGAGGCTGTAAAGCTGCCATTTCCTCCTCCATGTCTAGATGCCATTGGCTACTCTGCAATGCGTCCTGATAGGTCTGGGGTATTTCCACAGCAGATAAGCCCATGACAAACCTCTGAAAATCCTTGGAAAGACGTTCCAAGGAAACATGTGAAGCAAGGGAATGCATAGTACATGTCCTCTTCTGCCTTCGAAGAGCATAAGTACATCCAGATTGTCAGTACGTGCAGATTGTGTATCATCCAAGCCCAGTGCCATTAGAAGAACTCAAATGTTCAGAACATACCTTGAGCTTGCTGGATGATGGAGGAGACACATGAACAGGGGGCCGCCATTGGTAAACCTGTGGATAGAAAATGGGTGATGGTGGAGGTGGTGGTGGAGATGATGATGGAGGAGGTGGTGGAGGAGGTGGCGGTGTAGGAGATGGAGGTAGAGGCATATAGACCTCTTCTCCATCCTCTGAAGGAATGAGCTTGTCACATGTGGTTGAAAAGTACTTAACAGACTCAAAGAAGGTGACATCTGCACTGACATAGTACCTTCGTCGAACCGGGTCGAAGCAACGATATCTCTTTTGGCTCTTGGAATATCCAACGAACACACATTTGACAGCTCTGGGAGAGAGCTTGTCAAGACCAGGAGACATCTGATGAACAAAGGCTACCGAACCGAAAACACGAGGCGTAAGTGAGAACAGATTCGTCTCGGGATTTGCAATCGAGAACATGATCTTCTCCCCTAACATTGAAGAGAGCATACGATTTACCAGGTAGCAAGCGGTTAGAACCGCACCCCCAGTATGAATGAGGGGCACGACTCTGAATCAAAAGAGTCCTGGTAACGTCCAAAAGTTGACGGTATTTTCGTTCAACCACCCCATTCTATTGAGAAGTATACGCACAGGATGTCTGATGAGCAATACCATGTGATCTAAGGAATTGGGAAAGCTGAGTATTGCAAAACTCTAGTTCATTATCGGAACGTATAAACTTGCTTTTTGCTGAATAAATGTTCCTTATTTCATTAATGAAAGACTGAATAACAGGACCATGACTTGTTCTTAAGAAGAAAAACCCAAGACAACCTTGGAAACTCATCAACTGCAACAAGATAAAACCTGTGTCCCTGATGATCAGGAACACGACTAGGACCCCAGATATCAAAATGAATTAACTCAAACAGAGTATGACTACTCCGACCCTGATGACTCTGAAAGTTAGAGCGATGATGCTTTCCAAGCTGGCAGGCTTCGCACTGAAAGGTGGAGCGAGGAGAAATCCGTGGAAGAACGTGATACAACTTTTACAGAGCAAGATGACCAAATCGAAGATGCCACATATAGGGAGAAACATATCCAGTGCTAAGAGAAGAGACACCAACACAAGGAGATTGCACTAGTATGTAGAGACCCCCTTGCTCACGATCAGTTCCAATCACCCTGTTCATTAGCATATCCTGAAATAAAGAGTAGATGGATCAAATATGGCACGACAATGTAAATCCTTGGTTATTTGACTAATTGAAAGTAGATTCATAGAAAATTTAGGAGCGTAAAGATCAATTTGAAGTCTCATTCCGGGGGTCAACTGTACCTCCACCTGACCGGTGATGGTGGAGTGTGTCCCATCTGCTATCACAACAGATCGTCCAGACCAAGTCGGATGAAAAACACTAAACTAGCCTCTGTCATCACAGAGATGATGGGGTGCTCCTGAATCCATGATCCATTCTGACAAGTCTGCCCTGTAACAAGTAGTGAAAGCATATGCTATACCTGATGTAGACGCTGATGCTGAGGCAACCACCTTTGAGGATCCTGAAGGAGAGCTGGTTGACCCAGTAGAAGGCATAATCTCCCTGAATCCAGCTACAAGTACATCAAATCTCTGACCAGAAACCGGTGAAGGACTCCCAACATGTTGTGTCTGCTCTACAACCCGAGCTGAAGCAGGAAACCTATGCTTAGAATAGCAGGTTTCCTCAGAGTGGTCAGATATGTGGTAGTAGGTACAAGGCTGACGGGGTCGACCACCCCCTCTGCCACGGCTAGAGCTCCCCCTACTGCGATATGGTGTAGGGCTTCCCCTACCACGAGATGCAACCATAACAGAAGACGTCTGGGACTGCAGGGTGCCATCGGAGGATATAGATAACCTACTCAATCTGCGATATGCCTCCTCTATTGGAGGTATGGTAGCATCAGTAAGAATCTGGGCTCGAGCAGCATCGTACTCAGGATCAAGAGTTGCTAGAAAGAACCCCATCATCACAGAGTCTCTGTATGCCTTGAGCTGTTCTGACGTAGCTGTCAAGGGAATGTAACTATGTAACTTCTCAAATATACCCCTTAAAGAAGTGTAGAGGGTATGAAGGGGATGCCCGTTCTACTTTGATGTGAAGATATCGTGCTGGAGCTGCAGTATCTTCGACTCATTCTTCATCGGAGAGTATGTAGCAATTAGAATGTCCCACATAGCCTTCGCAGTAGGCTGACTTAGAATATCATTGACTATCTCTGGTGACAGTCCCAGATAGCCATACCCATGCATAAGCATCATCTGCCTCCCATGAGGTATTTATCTCGGTCCTGTCACTTGGCTCCTCCACTGTGAGGATGTGTTTCTTGCAATTGCATTGCATTAAATTCATGAACCACATAGCAGCCTACAGTTTGTAGTTTGCCCCATCCATCTTGACTATGGGTGCTGGACCTTTGAATGCACCCATGGATGGAATGTCACTCTTGTTTCCGGACATGATGATCACTTATCTCCAAGATTGGGTTATCGACAAGAACTTGCATCTACACTGACATACAGGAAGATGGTTGTGGGTGTAGACTCATACCACAACCTCGTCCATTTCCTTGGATGCCTTAGGGTAACTAGGGTGTTTTAGATAATAACATCACACCCTAGAAACCCAAGAACAAGAGCACAATGGTCACGGCGTAGGATGGCACAACGGGGAAGGGCTGGCTAGGCAGCTGGCCAGCGGTACCACACATCACAGGAGGGCGACTAGACGACACAGGAGGCGCGCTAGGGCTGCAGTACCGCTATCACGGGCTGAGCGGGAGGCGCGCTAGGGCAGCTGGGCGACGCGGAAGGCTTGCTGGGCAACGTGGGCCGCACGGCTGGGCGGCGGTGCCGCACCCCATGGTTGGGAGGCACAGCGCAGGGGCCGACGGTTGGGCTGGTGTGCGGATGCGCGTTGGTTTTTTTGGTGGAGGCGGGCTCTAGGGCATAGGCTCCGGTCTAGGACCGTCGCTCTGATACCATGTTGAAGTTGTTGAATGAAAAAGTAATATTCCTCGAAGGCCTAGAACTATCTTATATAGGAGAAAAGCTCTACGGGAAAATTACATAATATAGACTGGAGAAATAACAAATATAAATAAAGAACAAGAGATACAAGAATCTCAAGATGTATGACACACAATATTAGCAACCTCAAATAGTAAATGGGATTGTTGTCGAGTTCTTGTAATTGTATGCTCATTTGTGTTAGCACTCCATTTCAGAAGTTTATCTTGTAGTCCTAGGGATTTTTTACCCTTTTAGCAGTAGAGGCCAAATCATTATCAAATAGATTATCAAAATACCCAACACAATTTTAAAAAGCTTTTTAGTGCAAAGATATGTAAGTATCTTGCATCTTATAATTTTTACTAGGATTTGTTTTTTAGGAATCATGGGGTGGGTATCATAAAGATGCACATCTAACTCATAAGTTTATTATAAGTAAATAAGGTACAAAAGTCTACAATGGTCAAGAGCAAGGGCTCTAGCATGCTCAAATTACATTCTCCCTGTAAAACCTTCGTTGTTTGAAAATTACCACATTTCTTGCTGACCAAGTAGCCCAAACTATGGCGATAGACCTCAGTCCGCCGTCCTTCGAACCCCTCCAATCATCATTGATTGACGACCTGGAAGGAGTCCACATTCTCGAAGTTCACACCAATACGAGACGCTTCCTTCCATGTTTGCCTTGAATATGCACTAGTGAAAAAATGTTGATGTCCTTAGAGTCTTCCTCACAATGCATGCATCTCATATCTACCCATTGGGACAATCTTGCCCTCCATGCAACTGTCATAAAGCACCCTCATATGAACAACCAACAATAGACCTTAACTATACAGGAGTCTTCCCATTCTGTATACGTGCACAATCATGCACATGTATGCCTGAGACAAATAATGGACGAGCATATAACATTATACACTTTCTTCCTCAAGAAATGCCCATCCTTCTAAAACCATGAATCCCTCCTATCGTATGGTCTTCCGCATTGGCTAGAAATTATGATAACTAAAATTCTCCAACCTCTGATTAGAAAGACCAATCCAAAAAAGTGAAGGCTTTGCGCCGCTCGACTAGGTGTTCAAGGTGCAGGCATTTTTGGTTTGCAGCTAAAGCGAAGAGGCGTAGGAAGTGACTCACGAATTCCATACTCTGTCTATTCGCTATTCCAGATACAAACACCCCTCCCGTCTCCCACCACCAGTCTCAACAACATGAGAATTTCAAGCATCATAGAGTAGATGCCCCTCTAGAAGTTGTAAGGCAAGGTGAAAACCTCATGGTCGAGCAGAAATCCCAGCCCCAAATCCACACTATCCACTTTCGATAAATGCTTTATTCATCTAATTTAGTTTAAGGACCCCCAGCCCACCGGCTTTAATATGCTGCATAGTGGAATCCCAGTCAACCAAAATGTCCAACGATTATGCAAATGAGGGCCAGAAGAATTGCCACATCAACGATGCAAGTCACTTTCGGACCCGTGACAGCTAAAGACTAGATGACTCAAAAGAGAAAGGGATGGCTGAAACGAACGCCTTAACAACACTAAGCGTCCTCCTTTAGAATGTGTGAGGCCCTCCACCTTGCCAACTTCTTCTCCAACTTCTTGACAAGTGCATCCAATTTGCATGCCACAACCTATTGTGAACCAATGACAATTCAAGATAAGAAATGAGTAAAAGCCCCCTCTAGGTGCCTCTAAGATTATTTCGTAGCCATCCACCAAGTTAATCACCATATAAAAGTTAATAAAAGTGGATTTCCTTCCATGCACCGAAGGTCGGAGATTTCCATAATGTCTTGGATTGCTTTTGATTCCTTTGCATTTAGACATTTACCCCCAACAATTGAAGAACATGGATGTAGATGCCATCTCGAGAAAGATTTTTGTAGAAATCCCTACGGGCTACCGGATTCCCCATGCCAGTCAATATGGGTGCAAGGAGATGTCCATGGTGAACTCTCCTCTGTGGTTTAAGGGCTCCCCTTCCAACCTCAAGATTTCCATTCAATAAAACCTATGATGAGGTCTTTGTATCACATATCTTCAACCATGCAATCCATAAGTTGGAAAGCCTCTTTGGTGTAGCAAAGCCTAACAGAACTTCTAGTTCACTTAGTTGTAAGCATTGAACAAAGAATCCCCGTAGCCTTCCATCTCTTCAAGTTAGAAATGGTCTCATCAACCATGACCACACTATCCAACATCTGATGCCCATGGATGAATGCGATTGCTCAAGGGAAATCATGGAGTCCAAGAACTGTCTGAGGCGTTGGCCACTACCTTTCCATAATAAGAGATATTGCATTTGACAATGCAATTAGCCTAAAATCCGCACCTCTGCACCCACGTCCCGCTTTGGAAGCAGGAAAAGGAAAGAATCAATTCACTAGCTCAAACATGTATACCCAAATTGAGCTCTACCAATAAAACCATAAGATTAACCTCTACTTTGTTTCAGAATTCTTTGAAGAAAAACACAGGAAGCTGTCCGACCCAGGAGATCCACCTGCATTGAGCTCAAATACTGCAGCTTGAACCTCTTGAATAGTAAAATCCCGAAGAAGCACCTCCGCCCGAGCTTCAGAAATTCTTTTTTGAAAGTTTGCCAATCAGGGGGTAGTGCTCGGTGGCACCCTCCCCATCAAAAATTTATTGCTAACAAAAAACGAAAGAAGGGAGAGTACAGAGTTAAAAAGCAGATTAACCCACCCTTACAAAAAGCCAAAAAACCCACCCTTACAAAGCAAAATCGCTACAGCATCCAGTCCTCGACCAGCCTTTTCGCAAGGAATGCCACGTTCTCCTCATAAAATCTTTGCCCGGAGAAGAGAAGATCGTTTCTGCCACGCCAAATCGCCCATAGAAAGGCCATCGGAAGAAGGCGATCAGTTCTTGGTCTATCTTTGTTCAACTAGATCGAATTCCAGAACGATTGGAAGTCATCGAAGCGGCACCACCGGGATCCCCGAGTTCATCCAGATCTGAGATACCACAGGACAAGCAAAGAAAAGGTGATCAATGGTCTCGATCGCATTGTCGCAGATTATACATTTGTCCGCAATTATTCCCAAAAGTTTGACGCACCGATCGCGAGTCAAGAGCCGCTTACGCCGTAGGAGCCACGGGAAATTCCCCACGCGTTCGGTAGGCGAAGGGACCAAATTGTTGTGCAATCCCTGTTCAGGGACTCCGAGTTCGCCGACGGAGGTCTGCAGATAGCCCCATAGGCCCCCTTAACCGAGAAAGGCCCAGCTTTCCAGTCCCAGTGATCTCTACCCACAGTGGGGAGCTCCCACATTCCTCAAGGACTCGAGGAGATCCAGAAATTCATCGAATCTTCTGTCAGAGAAGTTGGCGGAGAAGGTGGGGCACCAAGTACCATCAACCCAGCAGCTCCCCACCGAACAGAGTTTGTCAGATGCCAAGGCAAATAAGCAGGGAAAGCGAGAATACAAGGTTCCCGCCTCCGACCACTCATCCATCCAAAAAGTAAAGTCATTTCCATCCCCCAGAACCGGCTTGAACAACAGAAAATTTTTCAAGAAAGATTTCATGACGCCCCTCCAGAAAGGCGTAATGGTGCTGCCACATATATGCTGCGAAAGAGGCATGCCCTTCACGCCATAAATCTCGCGGATTGCCAAGACAACAAGGTCGTTACCCGGGCCCCAAACCCTGCTACCCCAACAAGGCATGAGCTTCTGAAATTCTGCCTACTCCCTTCATCTGCCAGCACACACCGCTCGACGGTGTCCTCTTGCTATGATCCATGTAATGGGAAGCCGCCACTGTATTAACCACATTATATCATGTGGATATGCTCGTTGCTAACTGAGATCTAGTGTATGGAGTTTCTACAACACCGGCCACTTGTTCCAACATGAAAGAATCTAGTGTTTGCCACCCTTCTAAGCCACCTCTATCTCGACCACTTTCTCCACTCAACTTCCTTCACTAAGATTTATTGTACTTTGACCAAATCTAAATCGACCATCGTATGTCAATTCCCACTCCTCTTCTAGACATCGAGTTGTAAACATCTACTTGTATTTTCATCCCATCACGTCAGTTTCTCCTTGAAATGATCATATTTCTTGTAGATCTTCAAAGTATGGATGTAGTAACAAGATTTTTCATCGATGCGTTTTTAGAACACATAATTAAAATTGCTATTAACTTGTTTGGCACAAAAGTACCATTATGCAAAAGGAGGTCGAAATCCTACATCAATGTCATTAATAGCTGATTTAGTTATGGGATGTTGATAAGATATCGAGCATATTAGATATGCATGCATCCCTACAACCTTGATGCATATTGGAGTAAGAAACCAGTTCCATGGCAATCTGAAATTTTCATCCACTTTTCAGAGAGCAAGGAGTATAATGCGAGATGCATCACCCCCACTGCAAGCAATCAAACGGTTGTGTCTATATGTCATTTAAGTGAGTAATGTCAATACTTATCAATGACATAAATACATGGTTCAAATGACCAAACACACCACGCAAATGTTCATTTCTTTGGCTTAGACTTATTGCATTACATGTGTGTAATAGCAATTATTGTCCTGTGACTAAAAGCATCCAATGCATGCAATAAGACAACATCTCTTTATATGATTTATTCCAAGTGACATACACAATTTCAACTATTCCTGTTCAAGCATCCTAAACTCTTTTTTTAATAACTAAATATTTATATAATTGGCATCATATGAGCTCGCAGAGTCCTCAAGTATAATAAGAAGTAGAAGAGACCCCCTTAAGAAAGAACAAAGAAAGTACAAACCTTCACTATAGGACTATCACTGACCATGCACATTGCTGACAGTGAGGGAATTGCCAATTGCGCCATTATCTGGAGTTGTTTAGTCTCACATGGATGAGTTATGACATTTGCTTATGTTGGTGGGGTTACATATAGAGCCCTACACCCCCGTACTAAGGAAGAGTTTTAATAAAAAAACACAGTCCTGTGAGGTTTTCTTCTGTGTATCCATCCCGCTTCTTAGGGGCGTAGTGTTCCGGCGTAGTGTTCCGCGTAAAATCAAACTTTTCTATTTGTTCTTGATTCCTATTTCTATTTCCACCATCTATCGGAAGAAGTTGACCATGGGTCTGTTCATCTATTTTGAGATTACCTGTGTTATGTCAATTTTCTTGCATCTTTTGTTCTCGAAGTTTATGCCATGGTGTTCTTTACTTCCATATTTTTTGATGATCCGCGAGATTTGTGCATGGCATGATCAAGATCGAGATCGAAGGTTCTATTCTGTTTGTGCAATTTGCAACATCTAATATGAAGAGGCATCTATGGGTTCATCTAGAACCCTAGCATGTTGCATCAAGGGAAAAACAACAAAGGTAGCGTGGCTGTGTGACAAGTTCCCATGGTGACAACTGTAACAAACGAAGACAACACATTGAGATGCAGATGCGATGCAACTAAGGTTTGAAATCTCGATTTCGATTTCGTTTTGGGTTACCCTGTATATCGAAATTTCACCGAAATTTTGGGAATTTCGATGATTTCGGTGGAAATGTCGGAAAATGGCTCAAAAAGCCATATTTTTCAGTTTTTTTGTAAATTAAGATCATCCAAGATATTAGAACAATAAATAACTTATAAATACACAATTATGTCACACATATCACTCATTTGTACCCCTTAATATCGTACATATTGGTCATATCGCGGTCATATCGGTCATATTGTACAATATATTAGATATTGCAAATGGAGTTAATCTGAGTTCTTCAAACAATGACACAATAGATATACACTTATAGGATTATAGCACACATATCGATCATCTATGGCTATGACGTTATATCATACATATCTATTGTTGACGCATATTTAGTTATTGTGTCTATTTGCTATTTTATTTTCTTGTTATTCTCTTTATGTAATTTACCCATAGGCTACTCTCCTATATAAGAGAGCCTAGGGCTATGGAATAAACAACTCATTCACGTTTCCCAACATGGTATCAGAGCGACGGTCCTAGACCGGAGTTCTCGAAACCCTAACCCTAACCCCACCCGCCGGCCTCTCTCTCTCTCTACTCGGCGCCGCCGGCAGTCTTCTCCGACCTTCGTCTCCGGCCTGCGGTGCCCCAGCGCGCCTCGCGCATTGCGCGCGCCTCACACATCGCGCGTGCCTCGCGCAGAGCGCATTTCACGCCTAACGCGCATCTGCGCGCATCTCGCGCACCTTCTCTGCGCGATCTGTGCGCGATCTGTGCGCACCTTCTCTTGCTGCGCATCTGCGCTCTTCTCAGCGCACCTTCTGTGCGCGATCTTCTCAGCGCACCTGCGCCTCGCGCTGTGCGTCAGCGCACCAGTGCATCTGCACCAGCGTGCGACAACGTGCGCCAGTGCACGAACGTGATAGCTCCAGCCCTGCCTGCCTGATCTTCCGCGCTTCATCCAGTTGCGCGCGTGCGTGCTTCCTGCACGTGCCTGCGTGCCCCAAAGCCCTAAGACTCTAGGGCACAGATCTTGATATACATGGGGTTAGTTGCCTGACGTCTACACACGCAACTAATCCCGTCTATGTCATTGTAGACGAAGATTGTTATCTCTCGGTCACTCCAGTTTTCCATCTCCAGTATGTCAGAAAAGCAAGGCTGATATCCCATCTATGGGCGCATTTCGTGGTCCAGCGCCCATTGTCAAGATGGATGGTACGAACTATGAACTGTGGGCAATGCAGTTCATGAGTATGATGAAGTCTACGGGTAAGAAGCATATTCTTACCGAGCCCGAGCCTGCAGAGAAGACTGGAGTTCATGCCTCATGGGAGACCGACGATGCATATGCCAAGGTGTGGCTATCTGGCACATTGGCTATTGAGATTGCCATGACATTCTACATCAACCCACAGCCAAAGACATGTGGGATATCCTGGCAGCGACATATTCTCAGGCGAAGAATGAGACGAAGATCCTGCAACTACAACATGATATCTTCACAATAAAGCAGAACGACCGCCCCTTACATTCTCTCTATACATCATTGAGAGGAATGTTTGAGAAGCTTTATAGCTTCATGCCTCTCACCGCCACACCAGAACAGCAGAAGACATACAGGAATGCGACGATGGTGGGTGTGTTTCTCGCTGCACTCGATCCAGAGTATGAGGCAGCACGTTCACAGATTTTGGCGGACTCGACTATTCCTCCCATGGAGGAAGCTTTTCACAGATTGAGCAGGATCACAGTACCTTCAGCAGCTGCGAGTCAGAATCCCTCAGCCATGGCGGCCAATAGAGGCCGTGGTTTTCATCAACAGGGCCGTGGACGTACTCCCCGTGGAAGGGGTGGCCGCGCTAGGCCAACATGCTCATATTGTCACCGAGTCGGACATACTGAAGATACATGCTACTCAAAGCATGGATTTCCTGCATCCGCACGAGCAGCTGAGCAGATAGAGCCCCCGTCTGCTGCTACACTGGATCAACGATTTGATGACCTAGTTGCCCGCCTCAGGGGCATTATTCCACCATCTGGTCCAGCACCGACTGCAGAGAACCATACTGATACTGCTGCTTCCGCCTCGGCCTCTACTAGTACTTCAGGTAGTCCACTTGCACTCCACTGTCGTAGATCTGATACACTGCCATGGATCATGGACTCCGGCGCTACACATCATCTATGTGGCGACCAGAGCCTACTTACAGGATACACCCAGATTCCTCCAGGACGGACAGTAGTTATTGCCAATGGCACACATTCTCCTATCACGGGTCAGGGGGAGATCAGATTGACGTCTTCTATGCAGCTCAAGAATGTTTTACATGCACCGCATTTTTCTATGAATCTGTTGTCAATTAGTCAGATTACGAAGGATCTCCATTGTCGAGCTATTTTTGATCCATCTTCATTGATTTTTCAGGACATCCGTACGGGCAACGTGATTGGTCATGGCTATGAGCAAGGAGGCCTTTATCGTCTGAACCAGACCCCGTTTGCCGGAATCACAGCCTCTCCCGCAGAACAAGTATCTTCTCTCCTGTGGCATCTGCGTTTTGGTCATCTACCGCTTCAGAAGTTGCGTCTTGTCTTACCTTATAGTCTTTCTCACACACCTATCCAGTGTGAGGCGTGTCAGTTGGGAAAACATCACAGATCATCCTTTCCCAGTAGTCAAGGTCGGAGTAGTACTCCAAGTTTGAGTTGTTTCATGTCGATGTCTGGGGTCCAAGTCGTGTTCCCGATCATCAGGGGCACAGGTTTTATATTGTATTTGTGGATGATTTCTCTAGAGCATCATGGGTATTTCTAATGAAAAATAAGTCTGAAGCTGGAAATATTATTATTCAATTTCTAAATGAGATTCAGAATGTTTTTTCCACAACTGTCAAAATTATGAGAAGTGACAATGCCTTAGAGTTATGCACCAACAATCTAGCCAACTACTACTCCTCTAAAGGAATTGTTCACCAAACATCCTGCGCCCATACGTCTCAACAAAATGGGGTTGCAGAAAGAAAACACCGTCACCTACTTGATGTCACAAGGTCACTTTCTCATTCAGAGTCATGTTCCGTATTCCTACTGGGGTGATGCAGTCCTTACTGCATGTTATCTTATAAATCGTATGCCCTCGTCTGTCTTGAATGAACAGGTTCCTTTCTCACTTATTTATCCTGACAAGGATCTGTTTGCTCTTACCCCTCGTGTGTTTGGGTCAGTCGCATTTGTCCATCAGTTGTCGCCCGGTTCTGACAAGCTCTCTCCTAGGGCTGTCAAGTGGGGTACTCCAGAACTCAAAAGGGGTACAAGTGTTTTGACCCTGTGCGTCGGCGGTATATGATCAGTGCAGATGTTACATTCTTTGAATCCATTATGTATTTTTCAGAATCCGGTAACATGCAGCCACCACCTATATCCCCTGATACTGTATTCATGGCACCACCAACATCACAACCGCCACCATCATCTCCACCACCACCACCACCGCCACCACCACCGCCATCAATACTATCCCGTTACCATTCCATTACACCCGGAGGCCGAATCAAGCTCATGGTCCTGACCAGTCAACTAGCTCGCCTATGGTATGTAATGAAAATATTAATGTTGATGGATCTGACGACATTTCTCAGCAGGATGCATTACAGGAGCATGGTGATACCACAGAGGATCTGGATGTTCCAATCGCTCTACGCAAGCCGAAGAGAAGCTGTGCCAAGTATCCAGTATCAGCAGCGGTGTCGTTTGAGAGGCTATCTGGACCATTCAGGATGTTTGGCATTGGCACTTTCAGCTACAGATATTCCACGGAACCACCATGAGGCTTTGCAGGATTCTCGATGGCGGCTAGCAATGGAGGAAGAGATGGCGGCACTTCAGTCTAGAGGAACATGGAGCTTGGTTACTATACCTCCAGATGTCAACCCGGTGAGTTGCAAGTGGGTGTTTACAGTGAAACATAATGCAGATGGCTCCATTGACAGTACAAGGCACGCCTAGTTGCAAGGGGATTCACACAGACATATGGGGTAGATTACCTTGACACGTTCTCCCCGGTGGCTCGTCATTCCACTCTGCGGATCCTCTTATCAGTTGCAGTTACTAGAGACTGGCCACCTATCAACTGGATGTGAAGAATGCCTTTTCTGTATGGCGACCTGCAGGAGGAAGTCTACATGCAACAGCCACCAGGTTTTGCTGTTGAGGGGAGTGTTCCAAGGTTTGCAGATTACATAAGGCTATCTATGGCCTTAAGCAGAGCCCCAGAGCATGGTTCCAGAAGCTGTCAGACCTCTTTGAGAAACAAGGATATAAACGCTCCAATGCTGATCATTCCTTGTTTGTACAGAAGACGGCAAGAGGTATTGTTGTAATCATGGTTTATGTTGACGATATCTTGATTACAGGTGATGATGACCAGGGCATTAAGCAGGCAAAGGAAAGGCTGGGGACCGAGTTTGTCACCAAGGACTTGGGAGTCCTTAGATATTTTCTGGGGCTGGAGTTTGCCAGAAATCCGTATGGATTAGTCATGTCACAGAGGAAGTATGTCACAGATCTACTGAGTGAGACAGGTATGCTAGGGTGTCGACCTGCTACGACACCAATGGACCCTAGCATAAAGCTGTATGATGATGACACAGAGGAGGTTGACAGGAGAAGATACAGAGAACTGGTAGGCAAATTATTATATGTCACGATCACTAGGCCAGATATATTATTTGCAGTGAGCCGTGTGAGCCAGTTCATGGAGCAGCCACGCCAGGTGCATATGGATGCAATACACATGATACTTAGATATCTCAATTCTTCTCCAGGTAAAGGTCTGCTATTCAAGAAAGGAAAGGGGATTTCTGTCTCAGCATGCGCAGATGCAGACTATGCAGGATGTCCTAAGGATAGGAAGTCCACCTCAGGGTATGCGGTCTATGTTGGAGATGCCCTAGTCTCATGGAGGAGCAAGAAGCAAACTGTGGTAGCTAGATCCAGTGCTGAATCCGAATATAGGGCTATGGCCCAGGCTACTACAGAGATGATGTGGGTGAAAGCGGTGCTGACAGATTTATGCTTAGATATACCACTTCTTATGAACTTGGAGTGTGATAATCAGGCTGCTTTGTTCATTGCAAACAATCCTGCATTCCATGAACGGACCAAGCATATTGAGGTGGATTGTCACTTCATACGTGATATGATTCAGAAAGGATTCATTGCCACATCCCATGTTACTTCAGAGAACCAGACTGCAGATATATTCACCAAGGCATTGTTTACGTGGCCCATTTCAGAAGTGTGCTTCCAAGCTA
>JAZKJV010000345.1:365276-567776 GCA_037367405.1 Ottelia alismoides
GACCCAGAAAGAACTTTGAGGAATATTGGCAGTCGAGAGTGAAATGAGAGAGAAAGGGAACTAGGTGGAGAATAACAGAACATGATTTTCAATTTTAAAGGTTATAGTCATACTTTGTTATTTCAGAGATTTAATGTTTGGCTTTCAAGAGAGAAGAAATAGTGGCAACATGAGGACTTGTATCTAATATTATATGAGAAAAAATGAGATGAATGTCCTTGATTATGGCCATAAAGGAATTCGAAATGGGTGCACATAGATATTATATGTATTTATTTAAGTTTGTATGTATGTATGTATATGTATATGCGTATTTATGTGTGTGTGTGTGAATATTAACGGATTAACGGATTAACGGATCGGATCGGATTTTAGTAAAGATCTGATCCAATCCATGCTTGAACGGATTTGAAAAATTCCAATCCAATCCGATCCATTAGAATGATAAAACCAAACCAATCCAATCCGATAACATCGGATTGGATCGGGTTATGGATTTTGTCCGATCCGTGTGCACCCCTAGCGTTAGGTGGTCGACGGCCAGCATAAAAAATAGTCGAATCTTTCAACATGGATTTGAGCAAGAATCCATGTAGCCGACCCTACTTATAGTGGGATAAGGCTTAGTACATTTTTTTTGTTTTTGTTTCTCTTTATTTTATTGTTTTCTCCCAACTTTGTTAATGTCATTGTTTTCCGACAAGTATGAGAGAAAGGGGGAGTAATGTGTAAAGTTACATGTCTGATTCAGTCTGTTTCTACATATTCCAGGCCAGCCAGAATTCAAACTTTACAATTTTTCAGATTTCAAACTCGACGATCAGATTCCGAGTCTTCAGTTTGATGTGCACATGTTTGCCATCATTTATACGGTCCCCATATTTTTTGGTCTTAGAGTTTTCATGTGATCCATAGGGACTCCAGAGTAGAGATCCCATTCTCTGATCAGTATGGGAGAGTCCCGGTTCTCTGATAAGGAGACCTTTTAGACTCCTTCTCCAGCAACTGTGGACTCCGACGAGATGTCTCCACGACCTTTTCAGTTCAGCCCTTCAGAAACGGAGCAGTTGTTCACATGATTTGTGGCGGGCCAGAGTACTCCGACGTGGAGACTCTTTTCAGTTTACGTGACTCTGACAGGCGAAGTACATAAGACATGTCCTCCGACAAGGAGACTCAGTTTGACTCACACTCCAGCCCGTTTGTTCCTCCTCACCTGCATGGCATGAGAAGCAACATCCTCGACAGCAATCGATCGTTGTGTTTGCGTTGAGTTGATATTGTCTACAATGTCTTGTATTGTGAGTTTGAGATTTCCTTCTATGTGTCCAAGCTGAGCATTGCATGCTCCAACTTGAGGGGGAGTGTTGGAATATATGCGTCCTATGTGGTAGATGGGTAATTGGATTCCTCCAGGGTCCAATTACCACATCAAGTTTTTAGTCCCACATCTACCAATAGCGGGACTTGGAGGGTATGTGGAGGCATAAGAAGCCCCAGAGGTCTGTACCAGATGAGAAAGTTGAATGCAACAATCATCCCTTTAAGACGTTCTCCCGTGGTTTCATCTCGCTCCTTAGGAAGTAGGGTTCCAGGTAAAAATCCCTGTGTTCTTTAATGTTTATTATATTTTCTCTGATTCCACATTTCATATTTCTAACAGACATATTAGAAACAAGCAAAGCCTTCTCGAGCACCCTGCATGCAAGTATCTTGGAAGGGCCTCTCCTTAACCCCCCTTCTCGTTTAAAAATTTGTCGCCTCTCCTCAACAAGATCCAAGATCCCCCCTCCTTCGCAACCTTGTCCTCGATAGCCCCCTCTTGGCCAACCTCCATCTTCCCGGCATCTAGAGGGAATGTTGCCTACTGTTCCCAACCCACTGTTCCAGGAGGTTCCACTCCCCGCGTAATGCCCTCATCTTTCCCCAACACGTCCTCCTCGTCGATCATCCTTCGAACCCTAAATTTATCCACCATCCATTCAGTCTGCCCGCTCCCTACCATTTCCCCCACAAATGCCAATGTGTAACCCAATCTCGTTATCATTCCACCTTTCAGTTGTGCCTGCTTCATATCCACCATCCTTCCTGAGTCTCCTTTGAGCCTCTTCCTTTGAGCAAGGGACCTCCGCTTACTAAGTCGGTTTTCCCAAACATCTTCCCATGACAACCTTTGAGACATGTGCCGAACATTATCCGAGCAATCCCTATCGAACGACTCCTTACATACTTTGAGAATACTGTGAACAACCATTGATCGCTCTAGGCCGGGATACCTCCATGCCTCAAACCCTACTAGCATTCCCCAACCTCTCTAGATGAACCTCCCTGCCTCCGATAATCCTTTGATGCCATTAGAGCATCCTCCGAGCCTCTCTATGCATCTCTATAAGGATGTACAACCATTCCTGACCAATTTGATCATCATTTGAGCATCATCCAAGCATCATCTGGCAATCTATCGACCATCCCTGAGCATCCATTAAATTCCTACAGGTCAACCTTTCAACAACCCATTAACGTTGCCTTATCATCCTTTGAGCAACCTCTCGAATATCGATCACTATTTGATGTACCTCGAGCGTAGCTTCTGAATTGGGATATTCCCACAAAATTTCATTTTTTCGAGTAGATTTCCACAATTCCAATGGAGTCTTGGGATCGAAGGGTGGGGGATAAGGCTGCGCATGTATATTTGAGCACGGTTCAGAAAAGCGGTATGCGTATGCATTCGGACTGGTCACCGAATACTGAATAAGCGGTATGCGGGGGCATATGCAGTTGAAATACGGAAAGACGAGAGTCACTAAGTAATGGCCTGACAAATCAGACACACTATCGCTGAGGTGCCTACTCAAGTCTTCTCATTGATCAACAATTAACCCACACAATCAATCAAGCAATTAAGAGCAATGATTAAAATTTATTATACCCTACTAAGAATGTATAATGGCAAGCAAGTAGGGGTCGAACACAGGAAGCAAAGGAGTAAAGTAGGCAAAACGAAAGTCAAGTGCTCTATGTCTTGTTAATCACTTAGCCAAGTTGAACCTTTTTTGTGGGCTTTTAATTATATATATATTTTTTATTTTTGATTTTATAATTTTATATTTTGATTTTTAGTTTTCTAATTTTTTTATTTTTTCCTTTTTGTATTTTATATTTTTTTATATTTTCTTTTCTTTTAATGAAAGAAGTGCACAATATAAGAAAAGAGGCAAAAATACTCAAAATTCAGGAAATAAAATCTTTTTGTGCTTTTTATATTTCTGATGTTTTTGTGATTTTTCAATATTTTTTCCTAATTTTTTTGGTATTTTTAAGGTCAAAAATACTGAAAACAGTGAACAAAGTTGCTGGCCGAAATTAAAATGAGGATGAAAAATATTTAACAAACTCAAAAATTCCTCAAATTAATTTCACAACAAAGAGAACAAGGAGAAAATTTAGAGACAAAAATTAGATTTTTAGGATTTTTATGGAATTTTCAAGATTTTTATGAAGTTTTTGAGAGTTTTGCTATTTTTAAGAGCTTTCTTTTGATTTTTAGTGATTTTTGGACTAAAGTTAAAACACACAGACACACACAAAATAGATTTTTTTTGGAATTTTAAAGGGGTTTTAATATTATTTAGGTATTTTCTAATGCAGATAGTAAAGAAAATGCATGTTTTTGAATTTTTATAAATATTAAAATGCAATAAAAATGCAAACAAAAAATATAGCATGAAAATAGAATGCAACAAGAGCTTATACTAATTTTTGTGGATTTTTACGATTTTATAGATGCAAGAAAGAAATAAAAAAAACAAAGAGAAAAATCAATACTGGCAGGGGCATATATGTAAATATCCAGAAAGTCGAGGGTCCAAATGCAATTTTTCCAGAAATATATAAGTGATTAATAAAGTTCCAGGACCATTCACCAATAGCCAAAAATGCAAGGGCACACCTGCAAAAATCCCACCACGCACGTGCTACGCACGCGCCTGGTAGGGGCCTTACAACAAATAACAAAAACCTAAGTGGTCATTTTGCAATTTCACTAAAAATAATTCAAAGTGACAAAATAGTTCCTGGATTAAAGAGCAATACACAAAGTTTTGAGGGGTCCTGCGCAAAAATTCCACACCCCACGTGCGTGAGTCACGTGAGGTGACGCGAACAAGGACTAAAGTGCAGAAAATGAAAAGTGCAGGGGCCTAGTTGTAAATATTACAAAATAAAAACAACAACAGAAGAAAGTTTAGGTACTAAACATTAAATACAAAAACTGCTGGACGAGAAAGTGCAAAATACCCAGCACGGGCGCAGATCGAACGGTGGTGGCACCTTCACTTGCCACGTGTCTGCCCGAGGATATGCGATGACGCTTGGCCTCCAACGACTGAGATTAGATGATCAGAATGGGATCGACGATGCTGGAGGGCCCCAATCCAAGAGCTGCTGCTTTGTCTGGAGCTCCGGCCTTGATCGGACGGACGAGAACCCCGGAGGAAGAATATGGAGGATCCGCCGGCGAGGCGACCTTCCTCTCCTTCGATCCTCGGTCTCCGGCATGCAAAAAGGCTCAAAAGTGGTCGGGGGGACTCTTGAAGGTGTCTTCTGCGTGGTGGAGGCTCAAAATTTGGACAACATCCCCCGGAGGTGGCTGGGAACGGCGGCGGAGCGGAGACGCCCCGGGTACTTCCGACGAAGGTCCAGATGCAGTCCAAGTCTGATTTAAAAAGAAGTTAAGAGGGACGCGGGCAAACTGCCGCAACCCTCTGGTAGGCTAAAGGGGGGAGAAACGTGGCGGATAAGCGATTCACGTTGGCCAGCAATGACGGCGTACGACCAAGTAAAGATCTGGAGCTTTTTGCGTTCTTTGGTTAGATCAATTCAATGGGGGAGATCGTGGGTGAACTACTGATAACCTAAGGGTTGGAGAGAGTACAAAACTAGGAAGGAGAGACCTCACCAAGGTGTCGCGGAAAGGTGGTTCCGGCGAGACCTCCGACGAGGGGATTCGCGTCGATTCGACACCGCCTGATCTTCCCAAGGGGTGCCTTTGATTCCTGCTGTCACCAGGAAGAGAGCACGGGTCTTAGGTCTAAGGTTTTGGGGTGGAAGAACGATCAAGGAGGGAAGGAAAGTCGGGGTGTGTTTTTGAAGAGTTGACGGGCAACTCCCAAGATTGATGTAAATCTCTCTCTCGATTCAGCGGCCCAACACCCGAAGCAAACCCCGGGCGTGAATCACCATTCCTCGAGGGACAAAAGTCAAGAAGGCCCCAACACGAGATGATGAAAGGTTTTGCCTAGAAAAAGACGTGAAAAGAGTCGAAAAATGCAGTCTGACACTCGGCCAGACCTCGGTCAGAGAGTTGACCGAGGTCAACCAGGGAAAGAACCTGGTTGGTCCACGTGGACCAACCAGAAAAATCCATGGAAAAAAGAATTGTAAATTCATTTTAAATAATAAATGATTTTATTATTTTTAGGTTATTAAATAAAAAATGTTTATTATTTTATAAATTATATTATTATGATTTTTAAGTATTTTATGAGGTATAAAATTACAAATTACCTTTTTAGGCTTATATAAGTATCTTTGTCTATATATTTTATTATTTTATTATGTAATTTTAATTTTATTATTTTTGTTTATTATTTATATATTTATAAAATATTTTTATACGCTTAAATATATTTTTTATTTTATTTTTCTTAATTATACACTTAATAAAATAGAAGTATTAATTATATATGTATGTTTATAGGTATTATACCTATGTATTGTATACATGTATTTAATTTTTTATTTTCTTGATATTTTTATTCCAGTTTTAATATACATATATATTATAAATAAAATTTACAAAATTATAAAAATATAAAATTATAAAAATAAAGAATAATAAATAAATGAATATTTTAATCTGTACAAGTATACTATAGGGGCCCAAAACTCAACTGTCAAACTGTAGCTCCGCAAAATGCGAGACCACCTTCATTAAATACCTTATTGAAAATTATATACAATTAAAAGTGATTTTGATGCGTTTCGAGTTTTTATTAGGGAGATACATGTCTGGGAAGTTGGGATTCTGGAATTTTATTCAGATCATAACTTTTTATCTGTATATTATGTTTGAGCGAAAATTTTTGTATTTTTCTTCATTTAATTATCTACAACTTTTATGTACAAAGTTTCTTTATTTGAGGTATAAAAAGTGGAACCAAAAATAGGTATCAAAGTGAATAAAGAATGAATGAAATAAAAGGTATTTTTATTGTATTTTGGCCCGTATCTCCCCCTACTTTATTCCTTATCGACTTATTCATCTAGATGCCTAGGTCTTGGGGTTTCGGGTCATAAAATATTTACAATATTTTATTCTTTTTCTTTTCTTTTCTTTTCTTTATTCTATAATTTTGGCATTAAAAACCATATTTTGTACACATTTTGTACAATAATGCATGCATGCTAAAATGCCTAAATTAACAGTATTTACACGCATTTGCTAGGGTTTTTAAGGCCAAAATGATAGAATAAAGATGATGAAACGTAGATTCATCATACCCCTATACTTGCCTTTGTTAGTCCCTAGCAAACACTTACGTAATAAGTACAGAAAAGAAAAACAAAGAAAAGAAAAAGAAGAAAGATGGATGAAATTTAATTGTCAAACTTGTCTTCACAAAATCAAAGTTTGGAGCTTAAGTCGGACCTTTGGAATTTTAGTGCGGGCGGAACCTTACTGAGAACCGGATTTGAAATCCTACAGTCCCTGAGAATCCCAAAACTCTGCTCAAGTCTCCTCAATTGCAGGTCAGAAATATTTCTGCTCATACGCAAATCCTTACGACTATGAATCTGACTCGTACAGTGTAAGTGATCGTGGCTCTCCCCAACTAGAATGACAAAGAGACTGACTTCTCCAGTATGACAACCCAATTATTCCGCAATCCAATAACTCCTTCCTCGAGGAGCGGGGTGTTCCCTTCTAAGTTCAAGTGGCAACCAACTCAAGAGGAGGGGGTGAAGAGAAGAATGGACGGTAGCCAGTGTAGTTACCTATCCTAGGATGCAAGACCAGTGTAGTCATGTCATCCAGCTGCAGGTTCACATGATTTGACTTTGATGCTCAAGCTTGCTTATTGACTTTACAACATATTCACATACTTTTGCAGTCATTTTATTTTTGTACAGGCTTGTCCATTTTTTTTGAAATACTATATACAACAACATTTACATAAGGAGTTTTTCCTCTTGAGCCAGTAGACTATCCCTCTTTTGAAGCTTTATTGCAACCCACACTCTCCTATCTTCAAAATTCATCATCACCGGACGGGTTGGGGTGCACTTCCCTCCTTAGAGGAGGACAAATGTTTCCACTTGTGTGCGTCTCATACCAGCAAATCCAACCTCCTCACCACTCCAACTGAGTCGAGCCATGTGAAAGGTGCATGTGTCCAAGTTAGGTCATTATCAACAAGAGTCGTGCGTGTGTTCCGAAATACTCTACTTTGGCAGTCAAGAATCCATTGAACCAAGTCTCATGATCCTCAAAGAATTAAGTCAACAAGACCTGAAGTATCTCAATTCCAGTTCCTATATGGTTCCTGTTATTTAGGCAGATTATAAGGTCCAATCAAGCTCCAATCTTCGGATTTTACTTAGACTTGTTCAACTATCAAACTCAATCCGAAAAATGCTAATGTTATGCGAATGCAGGAAATATTTTTTGTGATGCAATTTTCAAGAGTTTTGAACTTTTTATGGATTTTTGAAAAGATGATGCATATGCATTTTCTTTGTATTTTTCAAAAAGATTTTTCAAATGTTTTTGGGATTTTGGAAAACAAAGAATTTGGATAAAAACTAGGTACAAATATTTACACAGGGGTGCATCTCACATTTACAATAGGTGGATTTTAAGAATTTACAACGATAAGTGCTCAATTTTATAAGTATATATATAATGATTTTTAGTGAGATGTATGTATTCCTCAAACTGATTTGAAAAGGTTTTCAAACAATTTTGAAAACTAGTCCAAAATAATTTTTTAAACACAATTTTACAAACATGTATACACGTTTGAAAATCATTTTGCAAAGGTTTTACAAACAGTATAGATAGATTTTTCAAAATATTTTTGCAACTATTTTTTAAACTATTTGCAAATCATTTTTCAAACATTTTATTTCACACAAATAAAATTTTTACAAACAAAATATTTTACAAATGTTGAAAACATATAACAAAACGTTTTCAAAATAGTTTACAAAAGATTTTCACAAGATTTTCAAACTATTTTTCAAACATTTTGCAAAAAAAAAATTCACCTGATTTATTATCTGTAAGTAGAGAAAGAATTTGAGGAATGATAACATCTTTTTATTAAGGATTTTAATGAAGTTTAAAGAATTATTAGCCATAATTATTAAGAAAACATGAAAGTACGAGTTATGGCTAAAGTATATACGCAGTATATACGGCCCCCTATACTTAGCTTGAGCTATGTCCTCATAGATCAAAGAGAAAAGAGAAGACATAACTCGTATTGAGTATAGAAGAGTCTAAAGAATAAAGAACGAATGAAGGAATGAATGAACGAATGAGAAGTTGACCGTCCCCCCTATACTTAGGATCAAATAATTCTAAGTATATCAGATTGTACACAAAGCAGGGAGGGTCAAGGGTGGGAATGAACAGATCGTACTCAGATTGTCTCCCCCTATACTTAGGGTAAGATATCCCTAAGTATAGACAAGAAGAGGAGACAGTGGAGAGGATCAAAGAATAGGAGAAACTTGGGGTATACCCCCCTATACTTAGGATAAAGTACATCCTAAGTATAGAAGACTGACAACAAGGGGCGACACCTTTTCGATAGATACAGAAGATAGAAAAGGAAAAGAAGAAAAGAAGAAAAGAAGAAAAGAAGAAAAGAAGAAAAGAGATCAGAAGATGGATTATGAACAACTTGGGATGCACATCCCCCCTATACTTAGGATAAAGTTCATCTTAAGTGTAACAATGATGAAGGGGATGACATCATATCGGTAGAATAAGATAGAAGAGAAGGAAAAGAAGAAAAGTCATTCAAAAATGTTTTGTTCTGCTTTGCCTTCTTCTGCCGCTTTGGAAATATCTGGCTCATCCCTGTAGATTACTTGAATAGAGTCAACGACAGAAATAAATATATCATGTTCAAGGTAAGGCTTCAGAAGCTGTCCATTGACTACAAATGGCTGTGTGTCAGCTGACAAATTAGATATCAATACACTTCCATTGTCACGCACATGCTTAACCATAAACGGCCCAGTCCATTTGTTCTTCAATTTCCCTGGAAAGATCTTTAATTTCGAATCGAACAACCACACCTTCTGACCCGGCTCGAAGGACTTGCGGCGAATATGCTTGTCATGCCATGTTTTGACCTTCTCCTTGTACATCAGGCTGTTGTCGTATGCATAATATCTGAATTCCAGTAATCTGTTCAGATCCAATTTTCTGTTCTTCCCTGCTTTATCAGAATCCAAATTACATATGTTGATGGCCCATAAAGATTTGTGAATTAATTCAACGGGCAGATGACATGGCTTGGCATACACAAGGCGGTAGGGAGACATTCCCAAGGGTGACTTGTACGCTGTTCTGTAAGCCCAAAGAACGGAATCAAGCAGCTGAGACCAGTTCTTGCGATCCGGACGCACACGCTTCTGTAGAGTTGTCTTGATCTCCCTGTTTGAACATTCAGCTAAGCCATTGGATTGCGGGTGGTACAGTGAAGCAACACGATGTTCAATGCAGAATTCCTAAGTCAGCTTCTTCACCTCTCTGTTTATGAAATGACTATCCCCATCAGATATGAGAATATTGAAAATCCTGAACCGTGCTATGATGTGATCTCTCAAGAATCGACAGACAGTCCTACTGTCGACGGTTCGGGCGAGGATAGCCTCCACCCAGCGACTTACATAGTCGACAATAAGCAGAATATATTCATAACCCTGGCTGTTGGGAAATGGGCCCATAAAGTCGATGCCCCATGCGTCGAAGACGTCTGATATCTGAATGAATTTCAGCGGCATCGTGTCTCTCATTCCTATGGTTCCGCCCATCTCTGACATTCAGTGCAACATTTGACATAATCATATGCATCTTTGAATAGTGTAGGCCACCAGAGGTCACTCTGAAGAACTTTTGTTGTCATTCATCTGCCTGAATGATGTCCTCCAGAATCTTGGTCATGGCATAAGGCGAGGACACTTGGAACTTCCTCCTGAGGAATGCACCTTCTCCAGATGCAGTCTGCCTCCTCACGAAATAAGTATGGATCCTCCCACTGGTAGAAATGGATTTTAGATAAGAATCTGTCTATTTTCAACTTGGGCCAATCTTGTGGGATTTTATTGGTCACCAGATAATTCACAATGTCTGTATACCATGGAAGCGAGGTGACTGACAGAGTTGCCTTGTCTGGAAAGGTCTCTATGATCGGTTGCATGCTCAGCTAAGGAGATTCCGGCTCAGGAAACCTCGATAGATGATCGGCCACCACATTCTTTACCCCAGGTTTATCTCTAATTTTCAAGTCAAATTCCTAGAGAAGGATCCACTGAATAAGGCGTGGTTTGACGTCCTTCTACAGCTGTAGATATCGGATGGTCGAATGGTCAGTGTAAATGATCACTTTGGATCCGAGAAGATAGGATCTGAACTTCTCCAAGGCAAAGACTTCCGTTGGGCTTCATCGAGTGTTCGGCTAGCGTAGTGAATGCAAACGGTACATTATCTTTCCTCTGTCCAAGTACAACGCCAATGGCATAATCTGACGCATCGGTCATGATCTCAAAGGGTTGAGTCCAAATCGGTGGCTGCAAGACAGGGGCCTGTGTGATAAGTTCTTTCAGCTGATTAAAGGCAAGGAGCACAATCTGTGAACCATAGACATGTGCAGAGAATGACTGTAGCAGAAATGAAAATGCTAAGATGGATGTGTGGACATACACGTAAAGATCGGATTCGGAATGATGCAATCAGAAAGAAAGTTGGTGTAGCTGCGATCGAGGATAAGATGCGAGAAAACCGCTTAAGATGGTTTGGTCATTTGCAAAGAAGGTCAACTGATGCACCGGTTAGGAGATGCAAGTGTTGGGATGTTGAGCCGGCTAAGAGAGGGCGAGGACTGCCCAAGAAGTGTTGGAAAGAGAGTATACGAAGGGATCTTAGTTTTTTGGATATAAATCCGAGATTGACCCTAGATAGATCTGAATGGAGGCGAAGAATCCATGTAGCCGACCCTACTTAATTGTGGGAAAAGGCTTTGTTGTTGTTGTTGTTGAAAGGCAAGGAGCACACGATCATCTACAATGAATTCATTCTCCTTGCCGAGCAACTCAGTCAACGGTTTGGCCAATTTGCTAAAATCTTTGATGAATCGTCGGTAAAAATCGACATTGCCCAAAAATGCCCTGACTTGTTTGATTGTTGTCGGTGGCTCAAGTTTAGAAATTACGTCCACCTTGGCTGGGTCAACCTCTATGCCATGTTTAGAAACAACATGACCCAGCACGATTCCTTCGGTCACCATGAAGTTGCTCTTCTCCCACGAGAGCACAAGATTTACTTGCAGCACCTCCGTAAGACTCGGTCTAAATAATCCAAACATTGATCGAATGAATCCCCGTAGACCGAAAAATCGTCCATAAAGACCTTAAGAAAATTGCCCATCATGTCGGCAAAAACTGCTAGCATACACCTTTGAAATGTTGTTGGGGCGTTGCAAAGCCCGAATGGCATCCGTCTGAAGGCATATGTACCAAAAGGACAGGTGAACGTGGTCTTCTCTTGGTCTTCAGGAGCTATAGCAACTTGGTTATACCCAGAGTATCCATCCAAGAAGTAGAAGTATTCCTTCGCGGCTAATCTCTGCAAGATCTGGTCGATGAAGAGTAAAGGAAAGTGGTCCTTCTTGGTGGCGAGATTAAGTCTTCTGTAGTCCACACACACTCGCCAAGAAGTGGGTACTCTGGTTGCGATCTCCTCTCCTTTGTCATTCTTTACAATGATGATCCCTGATTTCTTTGGCACCACATGCAGAGGGCTCACCCATTTGCTGTCAGAAATGGGATAAATGAATCCCGCATCACACCATTTCTGGATCTCTTTCATAACAACCTCCCGCAGATTAGGATTTAATCTTCTTTGAATCTCTCGAGAGGGCTTGCAATCTTCCTCCAGGAAAATGCGATGCGAGCATAATGATGGATTGATCCCATGGAGATATGAAGTTCTCCAGCCAATCGCCTTGCGGTTGCGTTCAAGAACCTCCATCAGACGAGATTCTTGGTCTTCAGTCAGATGCACATTGATAATGATTGGGTACATGTTAGGTTCTCGCGCAAGAAAGGCATATTTCATATTGGAGGGCAAGGGTTTCAACTCTGGAGGGGTCTGAGCTGCTTCAGAAGTGACTTCAGCTATTAATTCAGGTGGTGATTCTTTCATCTGTTCGGTGTCCACCATACTATGTTCTGCCTCTTCACTCAGATCTTGACAGAATGTTGCAATAATTTCCTCTTCATCACAAGACTCTTTAACAATTTGCTCCTGATCTTGAAGGCACATCACCCCCACAGAAGTCTCATGCAACGTGTCAGCAAACACCTCATCCTGATCGATAAGGGGAAATTTGACTGCGGTCTCCAATCCCTCCTCGGGACAGAGGAGTCCATGGATCTCATTGTCATCCAAGAATAAGTTGGTATCTTGAATTTCTGCCAGAAAGTCGCAGTCATCAGAATACTCAATCACCCTTGCGCATGATGCAGATGTTCATTCTACTGGTGCTCCCTCGGGCAGGGTCTCCACTTTGATTGTTTCGTTGCCAGCGCCAAAAGTGATTTCTCCAGTCCCATAATTCACCACTGCGTTTGACGTTCGCAGGAATGGTCGTCCAAGTATTATCGGGGTCAGGAGCAATGGAGCGGGGACGTCCATATCTAGTACAACAAAATCGATTGGGAACTGCTTCCCCTGGATCGTG
This sequence comes from Ottelia alismoides, assembly GCA_037367405.1. NCBI lineage: Eukaryota > Viridiplantae > Streptophyta > Magnoliopsida > Alismatales > Hydrocharitaceae > Ottelia > Ottelia alismoides. The sequence continues at coordinate 378,317 of JAZKJV010000345.1, forward strand.
ACTATTACATCCTTCAACAGGCCCCTAGGCCGCTTGACTGATTTGTCTGCGAACTGCAGAATCATCTTTGTAGGCTTGAGTGGTCCTAGCCTGAATTCTGTAAGCAGTGAGGCTGGCATCAGGTTGACAGAAGACCCAATGTCGAGAACTGTTCGTTCAAATTCCTGATTGAAAATCTGAAATCGCACAAGAGATGCTCCCATATCTGGCTTATTATTCGGGAGGTTGCTGATGGCATTAACTGTGGCCATTGTGAGGATATGCTTCTCGGACTTGCCACCTTTATTTCTAGAATTATGAGGGTGAGGCCTGCGCTTGGTTGTGCATGCATCTTTCAATCCTTTCTTTACAGCTGGCTTGTACTCAAGAGCTTTCATCAATGACATGTTCAATACTAGATTCTGAATAATTTCTATGATGGCAGAATCAGACAAAGCATTTTTCAAAACTTTCATTTTATGTGTTTTTTCATTGCTTCTGGGAAAGGAATATTTACAAAATCTTCACCACTGTCATTCAAAATATTGTCCATATTGTTGTTTACAGGTAGATGGCAAAAAACAATAAAATCATCTACAAGATGTGGACAAAAAATGGCAGGCTCGGCTTCAGGCGCTGGCGTTGGACTCGCTGTAGGTGCAAGATTCCTTCTGTCCGAAGCTGGTTCTGTAGCAGGTGCAGACGTCTCCAATGCTGGCTATCTCCACCAGGGCTGCTGCTATCTTTTTCTTCATTTTTTGTATTTTTCTGTTTGGTGGTGCTGCTTTAAAAATACTTCGTGCCCTTGCGTTGGCCTGGCTGACGATTCCCCGTTAGATGCAAGATGCTTCCCCTTCGCCGTCGCTGATGGCTGGAGTGTCCTACCGCTTCTGAGAGTAACAACATTAGATAAAAAGTAATTTAATTCACCTGTATCTGGTTGGACACTGCAGGCTACCTGCTCCTTGCGTCGGAAATTGTTCGGGTTTGCTTCGACTTGAGCAGGGATGGTTGTTTTCGCACCCGTCAGGTCGTTGATCTTCTGGTTTATCTCAGCCATGTTCTTCATCAACTGTTCGAGGCAGGTAAGAGCCGGATTAACCGACACAATCTCAGAAGAATCCCCCTGTTGGGCCTAAGAGTGATGGTATGATGGCTGAGACTGTGACTGGTAAACCTGAGAGAATTGGTGAGGAGGAGGGTTAGAGGAATATTGCGAGTTCTGCTGGTGATACGGGGCAACCGGTTGCTGATGATATCCTTGACCGCGGTATCCGGACTGCTGAGGACCGTGCTGATAATTCTACCTCCAGGCGTTACCGTGAGACGAAGGCCGGTACTGATATGAGGGCTGGAAGGGTCTCCCACCCTGCTGCTGCTGGTGATAGGGCCTGTTGCCCATATTCTGACCTTGAGAATGTCCCTGAGGATGGGTCAGTTGCGCTTCATTGTTCCATACACCGTTGATTTCTTGGATCAGTGGCGGGGGTGGAGAGAGCTTCTCGGAGTAAGCAGGCTGGGACTCTGGCTGATACACAACCATCTGTGTCTGAGACTGCTCCGGAACCTGCACGTAATACACGTGCTGGATCGGCTGGGGCTGCGGTGGAGTCAGTTGACTGTTTTGATGCAATACAGGCTCCTTCTTCTCAGCGTTCGACTCAGCAGTAGTAGACACAACGTTGCACATGTTGACGTTCAACGCACGAACGAGCTGCTCTAGCTGCTGGGAAATCACGTCAAGCTTTTCCAAGCCCTGGGTCCTTTTCTCAATAATCACTGATAATTTCTCAAGGTCCTGCGACCTCTTCTCGATAATGTCCACTTTAGACAGATGGCTCCCAATGATGCTCAGGTTGGAGCTCTCATCCTTGTCTTCGGTGTGAGAAGCCATGTTCACAGGCTTGCTGATGGCGGTCGGCACCTTCATGTACGCTCGGGATGAGGATTGAGCGGCTTCTCCTTCAACCATTTCCTCGAAGACGTTCCACACCACGTCCTCGTCCTTGTTGAAATGTGAGCCGCCGCAAGCGGCATCGACGAGCTTCTGGCTCTCTAGTGTGAACCCACCGAAGAAGTGTTGTACAAGACTGGTCTTTTGGATGTCGTGGTGGGGACACTTCTCCTGAAGATCATTGAATCTCTCCCACGCTTCATGAATAGTTTCGTGGGGCTGCTGGCAGAAACTGGAGATACGGGCACGCATCTGATTCAGTCGACCGAGAGGGTAGAATTTGTGGAGAAATGCAGACTTTAACTCCTCCCAGGTCGTGACTACCTTCCCTAGGTGGTCGACTCAATATAGGCCTTGTTTTGAAGGCTGAAGGGAAAGACGGCCATCTTAACTGCCCTCAAAGGAATTCCAGGGTAATGAGCAGTAGCACAGATGCAGCCGAACTTCTTGAGATGAATATATGGCTCCTCAGTGGTATTCCCGTGGAATGTGGGAAGTAGAAACAGAAACTGCGACTTCAGCTCGAAGTGGGCGTGGATACGTGGATTCTGGATCCACTCAGTGATGCGGCCTGCTCCAGGAGTGTATGTCTCCTTCAGCGTCGGCTTCAGCTGCAAGGGGTCCGCGTCCACTCTATCGAATTCTAGCCCTCCCGCTGAAAGTTCATCTCTAACTTATTCATAATTGAACTCTTGATTTGGATCATCCTCCCTGCGGCCGTCTTTTACGTCGACCCTCCTCGTTAGATCATTCAGCATCTCTTGGAAGGCGGTCTGGGCCAGGGCTTGGTTAGTCAACTGCTGCTGGATGGCTTGTATGTAAGCCAGCAATTGACTGTTAACATCATTATGCGTGGTGTACTGCTCTTCCCCCGGATTGGCTTCAGCTTCAGGTTGGCGCTGTGGTCCCTTTCCTCTTCCATCGACCATCTCAGATTCTGCTTTATTTGTTGGCTTGGAATCAGGCTCTAGGTCTGCACATGGAAGAATGCCCTGATCAGTCTGAATTGTAGCACTAGATGGAGAGAAGTATTCAGTGTTAAGGTCAACATAGAACTTTGTTAAGGAAGGTGATGTGTAAGGAGTGAAATCAATGGCCATCCAAAACGGACAAAGTTCGGGACAAGAGTGATCCCAGTTTATTGAAGAAGACGAGGAGTCTGGAGATCGGTTCACGGAATTCGAATCGGGTTCTCAGGAATCGTCCCGAATTATTAAAGAAGGCGAACGATTGGAACTGATGTGGGTGTCGACAGAGTCTTGACTGAACTGTCCATTCGTCGCCATCTCGAAGGTCAAGCAGAAGATCGATGTTGATGAAAGATACAGAGGTCAACGAGAAACAAAAGGAGTGTAAAACAGTAGAAGGTTCACGCTGAGCGAGGGTCAAACGGAAGGAGAGCAAAAATGGGGCAAATGCGCGATGTTTTTGATCTTGACCTTAATACGACTAATCAATCAAACCTCAAAGCAATGGATTCATCAACTCGACCCGTGAAGCCGTGAAGGTTCGATAATTATCTTTGTGAGTTTTACATTTTATTTTCAGGTAATTATCTTGTCACGAGTCCTTAGAGCGCTACACCTATAGGAGAGAGAGTGCTGCTAGAAAAGTATCCCGTACTTGTCCTCCTTCTGTGTAACCTGTAGTCTGCACTTTTTAAGGTCCTTGTAACCCTTCCTGGATCCCTACTCAGCCAAAGAAATAGAGGGAGGAAGCCGATAGGCGAAACCACTACTTCAGATCTCGATTGCAACGGAATCACCCGTGAGCGTGCAAGAACCTACTCGGATGCAAGATGATGAGACAGACGCCCCTGTGAAGGCGTGGCCTTTGCTCGATACTTCGGACAAGGTCAATGCTCTACACAATAGAGTCATTAATGCCGACCAAGCCCTACTCGTTTACGTACGATAGAAGCGCCAATACTTCGGAAATCCAGGCGATACACAAGGCTGCCACAGACTGGGTTTTGGGCTCTAATCCTTACGACGTCACTCACCTCACTGGGAAGGAGACCTTCCTATGCAACCTGAAAACAAATGAGAGCTTTGCTCACCCCAATGCAATGAATCTAATTAATCAGTTTTATTTAGGTCAAGTATTTTTAGTAGTCCCTTTTTTATTTTTTTGTGTTATCACTTGTTTTGAGTAGATTTAATACAAGCGCCTAACGTTTTGGTATTTTCTTTGATTCCTATTTGATCCAAAAACAGAGGGAGAAGATCGGAAAAGTAATGCAAGGCGACACCAAAATGGAAATCTCACCTTTGTGACTGGATGATGAATGCTCAGTTAGAAGACTTACAGCGCCCTCCCAGTTCTCTCCACGCGGGATGCAAAACAGGAATTTATAAACCTAATCTAAATGCCGATATGCACACGGAAATCGTTCTAAGCAGGCAATTGCTACATGTGAAGAACCAAATGCTAAGTACTCAGAATGAAGCCTAAGTCCGGTCTCTGATGCCGATCGGTGTCCACCGCAACGGATCCTGCCAGCGCTATATACGACCTCTAGCGGCACGCGGCTTCGAGACTGAGTACTTGCGCAATTAATTATTTCTAAGTTCAAACGAGAAGACTATAGGTGCATGCAGTGGTTATTAGGTATTTGGCCTTAGATTACCTAATCAAGCAAACCTAAAGACTAAGGGCTCATTCCACAAAAGAAAGAAAACAAAACTGGAAAACAAAATAAAAAAGGCGATGAAAACACGACAAAACTGCGGTGAGCCCCCAAGTGAACAAACACTTGGAAATTGAGCCTGAATGTCCAAAGTCCAGGGTACTTGTTTTATTACAAGATCAAAAATCTCTCTCTCACAAAAAATAAAATAGCTAACTATCCTCTCTCTCTCAAGTCCTGCTCTCTCCTGCCGGCTAGGATAGAATAGCCGGCTCCGCTTCCCAAGGATGCGTAGGATCACCTAGGCGATCCTCCTCGGTCCGTGATACCTCGCAAGAAAATGAAAAGGAGATGTCAGACAGTTCCCAATCAATTATACAATAGAAACATATAATAAAAAATGGCTAAGCAGATAAAAAGACACAGATCTACTCTACAAGCTGATGCTCCCCGGCAACAACGCCATTTGAAAAACGGAAAGACGAGAGTCGCTAAGTAATGTCCTGACAAATCAGACGCACTGTCGCTGAGGTGACTACTCAAGTCTTCTCGTTGATCAACAATTAACCCACACAATCAATCAAGCAGTTAAGAGCAAGGATTAAAATTTATTATACTCTACTAAGAATGTATAATGGCAAGCAAGTAGGGGTCGAACACAGGAAGCAAAGGAGTAAAGTAGGCAAAACGAAAGTCAAGTGCTCTATGTCTTGTGAATCACTTAGCCAAGTTGAACATTTTTTGTGGGGTTTTAATTATATATATTTTTTATTTTTGATTTTATAATTTTAAATTTTTATTTTTAGTTTTATGTTTTTTTTATTTTTTTCTTTTTGTACTTTATATTTTTTTATATTTTCTTTTCTTTAATGAAAGAATTGCATTAAGAAAAGCAAGATACTATATTTATAAAAAGAGACAAAAATACTCAAAATTCAGGAAATAAAATCTTTTTGTGCTTTTTATATTTTGCTAATGTTTTTGTGATTTTTCTATATTTTTCCTATTTTTTGGGGTATTTTTAAGGTCAAAAATACTAAAAACAGTGAACAAAGTTGTTGGACGAAATTAAAATGAGGATGAAAAATATCTAACATACTCAAAAATTCCTCAAATTAATTTCACAACAAAGATAATAAAAAGGAGAAAATTTAGAGACAAAAATTAGATTTTTAGGATTTTCTGGAATTTTCAAGATTTTTTATGAAGTTTTTGAGAGTTCTGCTATTTTTAAGGGTTTTCTTTTGAATTTTTAGTGATTTTTGGAGTGAAGTTAAAACACATAGACACCCTCAAAATAGTTTTTTTTGGAATTTGTAAAGGGGTTTTAATAATTTTTAGGTATTTTCTAATGCAGATAGTAAAAGATGCATGTTTTATTGCAAACTAAAAATATAGCGTGAAAATAGAATGCAACTTATACTAATTTTTGTGGATTTTTTATGATTTTATAGATGCATGAAAGAAATAAAAAGCAACAAAGAGAAAAATCAATACTGGCAGGGGCATACATGTAAATATCCAGAAAGTCAAGGGCCCAAATGCAATTTTTCCAAAAATATATAACTGATTAATAAAGTTCAGGACCATACACCCATAGCCAAAAATGCAAGGACACGCCTGCAAAAATCCCACCACGTACGTGCTACGCACGTGCCTGGCAGGGACCTAACAACAAATAACAAAAACCTAATAGGCCATTTTGCAATTTCATTAAAAAACAATTCAACGTGACAAAATAGTTCCTGGATTAAAGAGCAATACACAAAGTTTTGAGGGGTCCTGCACTAAAATTCCACACCCCACGTGCGTGAGTCACGTGAGGTGACGCGGACAAGGACTAAAGTGCAAAAATGAAAAGTGCAGGGGCCTAGTTGTAAATATTACAAAATAAAAACAACAACAGAAGAAATTTTAGGTACTAAACATTAAATAAAAAAACTGGGCGAGAAAGTGCAAAATACCTAGCACGGACGTAGATCGAACGGTGGTGGCGCCTTCACTTGCCACGTGTCCGCCTGAGGATGCGCGATGACGCTTGGCCTCCAACAGTTGAGATTAAATGATTAGAATGGGATCGACGGTGTTGGAGGGCCCCAATCCAAGGGCTGTTGCTTGTCTGGAGCTCTGGCCTTGATCGGACGGACGAGAACCCTGGAGGAAGAACAAGGAGGATCCGCCGGCGAGGCGACCTTCCTCTCCTTCAATCCTCGATCTCCGGCGTGCAAAAAGGCTCAAAAGTGGCCGGGGGGACTCCTGAAGGTGTCTTCTGCGTGCTGGAGGCTCAAAATTTGGACAACACCCCCGGAGGTGGCTGGGAACGGCGGCGGAGCGGAGACGCCCCAAGTACTTCCAACGAAGGTCCAGATGCACTCCAAGTCTGATTTAAGGCACAAAACCTGCAGAAAGAAGTTAAGAGGGACGCGGGCAAACTGTCGCGACCCTCTGATAGGCTAAAGGGGGGAGAAACGTGGCGGATAAGCGATTCACGTCGGCCGGCAATGGCGGCGCACGACCAAGTAAAGATCTGGAGCTTTTTGCGTTCTTTGGTTAGATCAAATCGATGGGGGAGATCGAGGGTGAACTATTGAGAACCTAAGGGTTGGAGAGAGTACAGAACTAGGAAGGAGAGACCTCACCAAGGTGTCGCGGAAAGGTGGCTCCGGCGAGACCTCCGACGAGGGGATTCGCGTTGATTCGACACCGCCTGATCTTCCCAAGTGGTGCCTTTGAATCCTGCTGTCACGAGGAAGAGAGAACGGGTCTTAGGTCTAAGGTTTTGGGGTGGAAGAGCGATCAAGGAGGGAAGGAAAGTCGGGGGGTGTTTTTGAAGAGTTGACGGGCGACTCCAAAGATTGATGTGAATCTCTCGATTCTGCGGCCCGACACCCGAAGCAAACCCCGGACGTGAATCACCATTCCTCGAGGGACAAAAGTCAAGAATGCCCCAACACGAGATGATGAAATGTTTTGCCTAGAAAAATCCGAGAAAAGAGCCAAAAAATGTGAGTCTGACACCCGGCCAGACCTCGGTCAGAGCGTTGATCGAGGTCAACCAGGGAAAGAACATGGTTGGTCCACGTGGACCAACCAGAAAAATCCCTGGAAGAAAAGAATTGTAAATTCATTTTAAAATAATAAATGATTTTATTATTTTTAGATTATTAAATGAAAAATATTTATTATTTTATAAATTATTTTATTATGATTTTTAATTATTTTTATGAGATATAAAATTACAAATTACCTTTTTAGGCTTATATAGGTATCTTTGTCTATATATTTTATTATTTTATTTTGTAATTTTAATTTATTATTTTTGTTTATTATTTTATATATTTATAAACTATTTTTATACACTTAAATATATTTTTATTTTATTTTCCTGAAGTATTTTATACACTTAATAAAATAGAAGTATTAATTATATAGGTATGTTTATAGGTATTATACCTATGTATTGTATACATGTATTTAATTTTGTATTCTTGATATTTTTATTCCACTTTTAATATACATATATATTACAAATAATATTTACAAAATTATAAAAATATAAAATTATAAAAATAAAGAATCATAAATAAAATGAATATTTTAATTTGTACAAGTATACTATAGGGGCCAAAAACTCAACTTTCATACCGTAGCTCCGCAAAATGCGAGACCACCTTCATTAAATAACTTATTGAAAATTATATACACTTAAAGGTGATTTTGATGCGTTTCGAGTTTTTATTAGGGAGATACAGGTTTGGGAAGTTGGGATTCTGGAATTTTATTCAGATCATAACTTTTTATCTGGATATTATTTTTGAGCGAAATCAATTTTGTATTTTTCTTCATTTAATTATCTACAACTTTCATGTACAAAGTTTCTTTCTTTGAGGTATAAAAAGTGGAACAAAAAATATGTCTTAAAATGAATAAAGAATGAATGAAATAAAAGGTATTTTTATTGTATTTTGGCCCTTATCTCCCCCTACTTTATTCTTTGTCAACCTATTCATCTAGATGCCTAGGTCTTGGGGTTTCGGGATATAAAATATTTACAATATTTTATTCTTTTTCTTTTCTTTTCTTTATTCTATAATTTTGGCATTAAAAACTATATTTTATACACAGTTTGTACAATAATGCATGCATGCTAAAATGCCTAAATTAGCAGTATTTACACGCATTTACTAGGGTTTTTAAGGTCAAAATGATGGAATAAAGATGATGAAACGTAGATTCATCAGCAGTTCTACATGGTTTTCTAATTTTTAATTTAAATATAAATAAATATCTATTTATAACATTACTATTTAATTTTTGAATCTAAGTGGAGCAAAAAAAGATCTAAGAAAAACGGTTCATATGAGATGGGTGTGTGTATATGCTTTCAATTGCCTCATATTTAATCACAAAAAATATTTACCATAAAAACTTCACATATTAGATGATTCGTAGTAACAAAACTTCAATACACATATATACACTACATGGGCAAAACCTCAATCGACATATATAAAAATATTCGATGATATATTGCATATACTCGTGAAAATAATACATGAGAAAAACTTAAACATTGCATATACATAATGGTATAATGCATTGCAATTGTATAGAAATGCATGTCATATTCTTACAATTGAATGAAGGAAGAGGCAAAGCTATGGAATTAAGAACTTGAAAGAGAAGATTGAAAAGTTGGAGCTGCTGGAGCAGTATGCGGGGAATATGCGGGATATGCGGTGCATATGCGGGCCGCATATGCGGGGAGGGTGCATAATGCACTAGAAATCGATGCAGTCTGCATGCCGCACGGGCATATACGGCCCGTGCCGCCGATTTCGTGAACACTGTATTTGAGATTCGATTGTTAGGCGTGTACCCACACAACGCTTGCCCAAACTCAATTTTGTTTCATGGTCCTCACTTTAAAGAATTGGGCCTTAATTTGGGTTCTTTGCCTCATGCACTACTTCCAGTTTGGTTTCCATGTTAAAGAATTGGGCCTAGGTATGGGTTCTTTGTCCCATGCACTAATTCTAGTTTGGTTGCTATGTTAAAGAATTGGGCCTAGGTCTGGGTTCTTTGTCCTATGCATTACTTACGGTTTGGTTGTAGTGTTACTTCAGAGTAACCTGCCAAATTTGTTTTGAAGTCAAGAAGGTATTTCAAGAGTAACCTAACCACAAAATAAACATGGCCTTACATAACATCTCTCTCTCTCTCTTTTAACTCCTCTCTACGTAAGTGATTACCACAAAAGCCTTCATTGACCTACTTTTTTCATTCCCAAAACCCTACATGAAAATGGGAAGACAACCCTTCAAAATATTCCATTTTCCTTTCCTCTCTTCTCGATTAGGATCCCACTCCATCGCCTCTATAGATTTAACACAAAAAGGGGAGGCACCCCCTTCAACTATCCCCTTGCCACTGACCTGTCCCTTGACAAACCTCCCTCTGTCTGATTCTTCACCCTCAAATCCTAAGAATCCTTTTATGGTCCACGTTCCCTAAATATTCCCCGATTCTCGACTCTGCTAGCCCTTTAATCCCACTCAAATATCAGACCCAACCACGATCTCCCCCCCTCCTCCAACATGTTTGGTACCCTCTTGAGGTTAGGACCCACCTCCATCAATTGAGCGCTTCCCTACCACTACATGAACCACTACCAACCAGCTAGACCTCTCTCAGGCCCTCTTCCCCTTCCCTCCATACCACTAGCCTAACAACAAAAGCATTGTTGTTGAAAAGTTCCATCATATTAAATGACCACCTCCTCGCAACGACCTGCCACGATGACCCTATTGGCCACATGTGGTTATCATCATTTCAATTTCCCACTATCTCACAACATAATAGACCTACTACGCACCATCTTCTGCTTTTCCAAACTCAACCTTCATAACAAAAATAGATGACATTGACGACACATCATAACCATATCCCCAGTTTGTTAGAAGCCCTGACATCTCGTGTTGTACTCCTCCCAGAAAATTCATGTACACTGTTCAACTCAACAACCCCCGAACGGCCCCATCAACCTCCCAACTTCCTTTCAGAGCGTACCGACCTGCATCATGGACACGTGATCTATTGATGGTCGATTCCCAGTATAGATTATAATGCATTGGTACCGACAATCCCTTGCTTGATGCCCAAGCACCCTGCATCTGAAGCAAACCATGCCTTGAGATGCTACAACTTCATTCCCCTTCTTTTTTGTCCCTTGACCCACCTTTTTCCTTGGATCTCCAACCAAATCTCTGCTCGTTCTCCTTCGATTAGTGGCCCTCGCTGCCTCTGTCGACTTCTATTCCTCCATATTCCTCGATTGCTATGAGGAAGTTCTTGACTGTATGTGTTAGAAAATAAGGATTGCGGAAGCGTGTTAGATAAATAAAATAAAGAAATGAAGAACACGTGATTTAACGTGGAACCTTACTCCTTAAGGAGCGGGATGAAACCACGAGAGAACGTCTAAAAGGGTTGATGTATGCATTTCACTTTCTCACTGGATACAAGAGGTCTGAGGCTTCTTATATAGCCTCCACAGACTCTCCAAGTCCCACCACTAGTAGATGTGGGACTAAACTCTGGATGTGATAAATGGATCTTGGAAGGATCCATTTACCCATCTTACATATGACGCATATACTCCAACACTCCCCCTCAAGCTGGAGCATGCAATAGCAGCAATACTCTGCTTGGACAAACAGAAAGAAATATCAACTCACAATACAAGACACTACAAACAATATCAACTCAGCGCGCACAACTGTTGGTTATTGTCATGGACATTGCTTCTCATGCTGTATATGTGAGGAGGATGAATGGGCTGGAGTGTGAGTCCAATTGAATCTCCTCATTGGGGAGCATGTGCTTTGTACTGCATCTGTCAGTGTCACTGCAACTGAAAATGAGTCTCCATCTGGAGAACTCTGACCAGCTACAATAATGTGGACAACTGCTCCATCTCTGAAAGGGCTAAACTGAAAAGTCGTGGAGACATTCTCGTTAGAGTTCACGGTCACTGGAGAATGGAGTCTGAAAAAGTCTCATCGTCGGAGAACTGGGTCTCTCCCATATTGGCTCAGAGAATGAGATCTCTACTCTGGAGTTCCTATGAAACCACATGAAAACCCTAGCCTACATGACATAAGGAATGGGATCTCTACTCTGGAGTCCTATCGAACACATGAAACCTCTAACCAAAATAAAAGATGGGGACCATGACAAAGATGGCAAACATGTGCACATCAAACTGAAGACTGCATACATGTGCATGTCTGAAACTGAAAACTTGGAACCAATATGACGTCGAGTCTGAGTATCTGAACATCTGTAGAGTTTGGAAAATCTGGCCTGCCTTTGACTGGAAAATTTGAATCTGAACTGGAATCATCATGGCCGTTGAACTCTACACAATACTCCCCCATTCTCCCATACTTGTCGGAAAACAATGGCATCGACAAAATTGGGAGAAGATATGACTATGGGGAAAACAAAAAGAATTCTTAAAAAAATTCACGACTTCTCTTCATTTTTTTAAAATAGTCATCTCTAATTTTTTTCCTTTTTTGTAGCCGTTCATTTTTTACGGCTTTTCTCTCCCTTTTTTTGCAAATTTTTATTTAACGTACAACTTTTCTTTTGTACACGCTTCTTTTTTTAAACACATTTTTCTGGAAATCACCGTGGCCTTTTTTTTTTCTTTTTGGCCCTTCTCTTTATTTTTTTTAACACGACCCACTTGGGCCTACTCTTTTTTTCTTTTCTCCTCCCCTCCTTTTTTTAATGCTTCGACCGGGCCCCCTTTTTCTAAAAAAAAATTCTTTCGGCCCACAACCGAACTGCAGCAGAAGGACCCCTTAGGGTCCCCTTATTTAGGGTTCCCAATTGAGAACCCTTTGCTCATGCGCCACCCCACGATCAGGGCCCTTCTGCTCTTGGTCGACTGCCACCACTTGGACATGGAACTCCGCCGCTTGCCACAGCCTGAAGTGTCACGACCCGACCCGCTAATCGAGACGAGGGCGGCATTTAATTTCTTTATAATCTTAATCATAATTAGCATGTCTAAAAAAAAAAATTTCGACAGCAATTCCTCTATATAATGGACTCCCAAGCGCTACCCTGTACCTGAGAAATTCATATAAAACTTTTCATATCAAAACCACAAAAATTTCTAACACAACCACCCACGTCATAATCCACATTCACATCACCAAACACATTTACGTTGTTCCTTATATACAACCATCATCAACTACCAAGTTTCAATACAAGTCTTTCTGTTTCACAAAATACCATGTACCAACCATTTTACCTGAAGAGCCCAAAAACTTTGCTGTAATGTCAAAAGGATGGAGTGAAAGTCCCACTATCTGCAAAAAACTTGATCCGTTCCCTCGCGTCTACTATGGTTCCTTCTCAGATGTGTCTGTAAATAATATTTAATAATGGAGGGTTGAGTCTAAACTCAAGATGAGCTTAGACCCAGCGAGTGGGTCTCAAGCATTTTGGAAAAGCAAATGAACTATTTTTGAAAATAACTTTGCTTGTCATATAAAATAGAAGGTATTGTTACAATATGACAACTGCACAAACTATAAACTAAAGCTTTGTCGAATAATGATGCTATAAAGAAATGAAATATCAAACGAACTGAATAAAATTAATCTACTAACAAGCCGTTGAAAATCTTGTAAAAACAGAAAAAAAAATGTTTATTTTCCAACTGTTATAACGACACCACTGTGGCTAACGTACTAAGTACATGAACACTGAAATAAACTGAGTCATACGCGTAGACATCCCCAAAGGCCAATGAACACCCTGCATACGGCCCAAAGCCTATGTGCATACAGAGTGTGAACCCAAAGTTCTCTAAACCATATCTGATGGTTTCGTCATATCTGATGACAAATTTCAGGGTCATATCTGATGACATCACCATATCTGATGGCTAGTCCATGACTATGTCTGAGAGCTACTGTGGTTGTCATTGTTTCTAACATATTTTCTGATCCATAAAAATATAACGGTAAACTGGGAAATTCTGATATCTGAATCATATCATTGGACTGTACTTGTCTGTATTTATTTGAAAGCTTCTATAGTATTAACACAACATAATTAAATATGGAAACACAAAACTAAGCTTGTCTGCCTTAATCTAAGCTTGCATGCAATATCAACTTTAAAACTGCCATCATCTTAGATGAAACTAAAACTTATCCGATTATCAAGCTAGGTACATACATCACTGTGCCATTAAAAGTATCAAAACTACCATATTATGATGTATTGTGAAAATATGAAATATGTCTTAAAATAGGCTTGAGACCACTCACCTGGTTTCAAGGTCCGATTATAGTCCCATTGAAACTTCTCCTTGTAACTATATGGGCTCAAAAGTCTTCCTAAAATTTTGGAAAATATATATACAAGTGAATATTACAGAATGAACTCTGCATGCATGCTAATGCTAATAAGGTAGGAGTCTTTTTCTCTCTTTATTTCTCTTTTTCCAGTAATAGTTAAGAAATCTGGCTTGTTATTGTTATACCAATTTGTCATTACTCATATGCATATTTTCCTTCAACCCCCTTATTATTATTTTTTTTCCAACATATCAAAATTGAATTGCTATTGCTAGAGGTTAAGTAACATTTGTTTCTAGTCTCCCCCTCTCAATAATCCGTTTATTGTATTCATCTACCACGATATTCCAGACTTCAAAACTATATTTGTTTATATATACATACATGTACTCAAAATGATTTATATATCAACTCTGTATTACTCTCTTAGATTTTTTATATGAGAGGTTTAAATTTCATAGTATCTAGAAAACTAAAAAAAACCCACCGTTAAAGTTAAATGCCTGATTTGAAAATTAATGGGCTACGTAATTCTATAAATAGTGATGATAAATGTACTAAAAACATTTAAAATTAGTCATTTGTGCTGTAAAAATAAATAAATATTTTCAAGTTGAACTGGTTTTCAAAATATCCTTCAGATTGAATACAAATACTAATAATACATGATTACAACTTCATATTTGTTCTACCCCATCCCGTAGGAAAGGACATCCAGATGCATAACCACTCTCTCTCCGGGACTAAAAATTAAGATTCTAATCATACTACTTACATATGCACTAACAAATTAAACGAGAAAAATTCATAATTACTAACCTCGGTGAGATCTTGCAATCGTCCCTGCACTCTCGCCCTCGGTGAGATCTTGCAATCGTCCCTGCACTCTCGCCCTCTCTCTCTTTCTAAAATTTGCTTACATGGGATTTTCGTCGATGCTCCTAAAATATATAAGCTCGGTCAAGGGGCCTTTTGCATCACCGCCCTATGCGTTGAATCTTATCCCATCAGACTACGTGCCATCTTCCTAATTATTCTATGCCATGCACGTTCAACATAAACGTTATTCCATAACAAGGATAGAATGTTGTAACCTTTTCCAATCATTAATTACACATTAAACATTAAGTTACTATTGTTATAAGTGGGACTAAATGACAAGAGACGTCCCCTTTTTTTTTCTTCTTCCTTTTTTTTTATTATTCTCTTTAACTAAAAATAAAAGAATGATATTGCTCTATAATTGCATATACCCACATTCAGGTATAATCCTCTACCAGGATAGGTTCCATAAAGATTCCAACACCTGACTATATATATATATATCAATTAACTATGATAGCACATTCTTCATATCCATAAGGATAATATCTGCATCCGGGTCTATATTTTGAGAATACGAATGGTAATATTTATATTCGTATCAGATCATTACCTTAATTACCTTTGCATGCATATTATGAAATGAATATTATAATATTATAATCTTTGTACCGTCATTTTATCATAAGGTTTGAATGTTACAACACTCTCCAACTTAAAATAAATTTCGTCCTCGAAATTTACGTACCTCAGTCAATTTGAGAATAAATGTGGGTATTGAAATCGCATTTCCTCTTCTCTTTCCCATGTTGCTTCTTCTATTGCATGACTTCTCCAGAGAACTTTTACCAGAGGTATCTTCTTCGTTCGAAGTTCTTGAACTTTATAATCCAAAATTTGTATCGGAATTTCTTTGTAAGAAAGGTCCTCTTTCAATTGTATTTCTTGCGGTTGTATAACATGTGAGGGGTCTGGAATATATTTTCGGAGGGTAGAAACATGAAAAACATCATGTATCCTTGCGAACTCAGACGGAAGTCGAAGACGATACGCTAAATTACCAATTCTTTCTGTAACTTCATATGGACCAATGTATCTTGGGCTTAGTTTTCCCTTCTTTCCAAATCTGATTATACCCTTCCAAGGAGATACACGTAAAAATACATGATCACCCACTTGAAATTCTAGATCTCTTCTTCTCTTATCTGCATAACTTTTCTGCCTATCTTGTGCAACCTTCAAGTTTCTCTTGATCTCTTCGATTTTTTCTACCGTATTTTGTACTAATTCAGGTTGTACCAACTTACGCTCTCCTACCTCATTCCAGCAAATTGGAGTTCTGCATGCTCGACCATAAAGGGCTTCATATGGTGCCATCCCAATACTCGACTGATAACTATTATTATAAGCAAACTCCATAAGCGATAGATGTTCATCCCAACTGTCTTTAAAACTTAATGCGCAAGCTCTGAGCATATCTTCCAAAGTTTGAATAGTCCGCTCGAACTGCCCATCCGTTTGTGGGTGAAAAGCAGTGCTGAATGCTAATTTCGTACCCATTGCTTTATGTAGACTAGGCCAAAATCTAGAGGTAAAACGAGGATCTCTATCAGACACAATTGAAACTGGCGCTCCATGTAACCGTACTATTTCATCCACGAAAAGTTTACCCAAGCGATCCAATGTATATGTCATATTAACTGCTAAGAAATGTGAAGATTTGGTCAATCTATCGACAATTACCCATATCGCCTCATGGCCTCGACGGGTCCTAGGCAATCCAGTAATGAAATCCATGGTAATATGTTCCCACTTCCACTCGGGTATCGGGAGAGGTTGCAACGTACCAGCCGGTCGTATATGTTCTGGTTTAGTTTGTTGACAAATCAGACATCTAGATACATATTCTGCAATTTCTCGTTTCATTCCCGACCACCAATAGCATGGTTTCAATGTTCTATACATCTTCGTGCTTCCCGGGTGCATTGCGTACATAGAGTTATGTGCTTCCTCGAGAATTTCTCTTCTAAGCTCTGCAGGTTTTGGGACACAAAGTCTTTGCTTGAAAAATAATACTCCATGCTCGTTTATCGTGAAATCCGGCAATTCTCCTTTCTCCACTTTCCCTCGCATTCTTTTAATTTCTTGATCAGATTCTTGAGCCTCTCGAATTTTATCATATAATAAAGGCCTAACCTGTAGCGTAGCTAACAAAACCCCAGAATCATGTACTGTTAGGTTTGCACGTAATCCCCTTAACTGAGTCAATAATAGGTTTTGGTCAACCTTTACACATGACAATCCACCTCTAGACTTCCGACTAAGAGCATCTGCTACTACATTTGCTTTCCCAGGATGATACTCAATGGTACAATCATAATCTTTTATCAGTTCCAACCATCTTCTCTGTCTAAGATTCAATTCTTTTTGGGAGAATATATATTTCAAGCTCTTATGGTCAGTAAAAATCTGACATGTCTCACCATATAAATAGTGTCTCCAAATTTTCAAGGCAAATACTACTGCGGCTAATTCCAAATCATGAGTAGGATAATTCAGCTCATGCGGCTTAAGCTGTCTGGAAGCATATGCAATCACCTTCCCATTTTGCATTAAAACGCATCCTAAACCTTGATGTGATGCATCACTATAAATAACAAATCCGTCATTTCCAGAAGGAAGGCTAAGAATGGGAGCTGAGGTTAGACGATTCTTAAGTTCCTGAAAGCTCTCTTCACACTCATTATTCCAGACAAACTTCACTTCTTTCCTGGTCAATCTCGTCAATGGTGCCGCAATTCGTGAAAAATTTTCAACAAATCTTCTATAATATCCCGCTAACCCAAGAAAACTTCGAATCTCCGACACGCTTGCGGGTTGTCTCCAATTCAGAACTGCCTCTATTTTGCTTGGATCAACAGATATACCTTCTCCCGAAATAACATGCCCTAGAAATGCAACCTTCTTCAACCAGAACTCACATTTATCAAATTTTGCAAATAACTGATGGTCCTTTAAAGTTTGTAATACTATCCTCAAATGATCTTCATGCTCTTCCTCTGACTTTGAGTATATCAAAATGTCATCAATAAACACAATCACAAATTTGTCTAAGAAGGGACGGAATACTCGATTCATTAAATCCATAAATGCAGCAGGGGCATTCGTCAATCCAAAAGGCATTACCAAAAATTCATAATGTCCATAACGAGTCCGAAAAGCTGTTTTAGGGACATCCTCGGCTTTAATCTTCAATTGGTGATATCCTGATCGCAAATCTATCTTCGAGAATACAGAAGCCCCTTGCAATTGATCAAACAAATCATCTATTCGAGGAAGAGGATAATTATTACGTACTGTCACTCGATTCAACCTTCGATAATCAATACAAAGCCTTAATGTACCATCTTTCTTTTTAACAAAAAGAACAGGAGCCCCCCACGGAGAAATACTAGACTGAATAAATCCCTTATCTGTTAGTTCTTGTAATTGGATCTTAAGTTCCCTGAGTTCAGCTGGAGCCATTCTGTAAGGAGTCAATGCAATTGGGGTGGTACCGGGTATCAAGTCAATATTGAATTCAATTTCTCTATCTGGAGGTAGTCCCGGTAATTCATCAGGAAATACTTCAGGAAATTCTTTCACTATTGGGATATTTTCTAAGCATATAGTTTCTGCTTTTGTATTGTATACTAGGGCAACAAAAGATGAATATCCTTTCCTGAGTAATTTGTGTGCCACTATACTAGAAATGACACAGGTTGGGTATACATTTCTTTCTCCATAGAATGCAAACTCTGTCTCGCCTGGCATTCGAAAAATAACTTTCTTCTGAAAGCAATCTAGTAAAGCATGGTATGATGTTAAACAGTCCATCCCTATAATGGCATCAAATTCTTTAATTTCCATAGGGATAAGATTCACAATCACCCGACCTCCACCAATCTCTATCAAACAGTCTTTAAAGACATTCCAAACAATCTCAGGCTCTCCTTTAGGTAAGGAGATTGATAATGCATGATCAAGTATACCCATTTCTTTATCCGCAAACACAGAAAATTTTCGAGAAATAAATGAATGACTGGCACCAGAATCAATAAGGGTATAGGCATTTTTGCCAAAAATAACAGTGGTACCTGAGACCACATCCTCAGCAGAGATGGCTTCTTGGAGTGTCATCGCAAAAGCTTTTCCCTGATTTTGTGCCTTTTTATTCCCTTTCCTTATAATATCATTTCTCCGTTCTTCTTTCTTTGGTTGGGGTTCTTGAGTTATGGCCCTAGCATGGATATTCTGTTGAACTGGTGTCCTTGCATTTCCCCAGTTTGATATAAGATTAGGGCAATTTCGACGCATATGGCATGTCTGGCCACAATGATAGCAACCTGACGATCCACTGCGACACTCTCCCGGGTGACGCTTACCACATATATTACACTGCGGGTTAGAAAATCCCTGACTTCTAAAATTCTCCTGAGCAATTCCACCCATTTGATTTCCTCTGTATCTTTGAGCTGATAAGTTGTATTGCCTTGGATTTTCAAAATTTCTTCTAACTTTGCTCTCGGGTCCTCTCCATGGTGGTCTTTCCCCAAATCTTTTCCTATTTTGATCATTACACCTTTGTCTTTCCCGCATCACACGTTCAGATCTACGTGCAGCTTCCACTAATTTACCATACTCGGTAAATCCATTGGCTGAGATCATTGACTTAATATCTATGTGAAGTCCATCCTCGAAACGTCGGCATTTATCTTCTTCGGTTTTCACTAAAGAGGCCGCAAACTTTAATAATTCCGTAAAGCGCTTCTCATATTCATCAACAGAAAAACTCCCCTGAGTAAGAAATAAAAATTCTTTGCATCGATCTTCTTGATATACTCTCGGATAATATTTTTCATTGAATTCTTTTTCAAATATCTGCCAAGTAATCTCAGATGGATTGGTGTACTTCATCTTCACTGATTTCCACCAGTCATCAGCATTTTCTTTTAACAAGAATATTGCATATCTCAACTTTTGGGCTTCAGTACACTCCATCAATTCAAATATCTTCTCTATATGTTCAAACCAGTCTCTTGCCACCTTCGGATCCGTCGTGCCTACAAAATCTTTTGCACCTAATTTCCGAACATGCTCAAATGGCAATTGATGTTCGAATTCAGGCGGTCTCATTGATCGAGCAGCCATGCTTCCCAAGGTCTGAGCTATTAACGCCAATGTCTCTTGCATATTGTTATTGTTATTCCCAACATGTCCATCACTTAGCCCTTGTGAGGTCTGAGAAGGTTGCTCAGCTTCCATTGTGTCCTACATAAATAAAATTTCTTAATTAGCTCTTCCAAATTTATAAATCCTCAAATCTCACGGCAAAATATAGATAAATCCTCAATAACAAGAATATCATTATTTCCAACATCATTTTCACTTTATATCGAAATCCAATACCAATGGATTCATATATCAACCTCGAATATCAGTTTTGATCAAATTTCAGAAATCATTGCTCTGATACCACCAGAAATGTCACGACCCGACCCGCTAATCGAGACGAGGGCGGCATTTAATTTCTTTATAATCTTAATCATAATTAGCATGTCTAAAAAAAAATTTCGACAGCAATTCCTCTATATAATGAACTCCCAAGCGCTACCCTGTACCTGAGAAATTCATATAAAACTTTTCATATCAAAACCACAAAAATTTCTAACACAACCACCCACGTCATAATCCACATTCACATCACCAAACACATTTACGTTGTTCCTTATATACAACCATCATCAACTACCAAGTTTCAATACAAGTCTTTCTGTTTCACAAAATACCATGTACCAACCATTTTACCTGAAGAGCCCAAAAACTTTGCTGTAATGTCAAAAGGATGGAGTGAAAGTCCCACTATCTGCAAAAAACTTGATCCGTTCCCTCGCGTCTACTATGGTTCCTTCTCAGATGTGTCTGTAAATAATATTTAATAATGGAGGGTTGAGTCTAAACTCAAGATGAGCTTAGACCCAGCGAGTGGGTCTCAAGCATTTTGGAAAAGCAAATGAACTATTTTTGAAAATAACTTTGCTTGTCATATAAAATAGAAGGTATTGTTACAATATGACAACTGCACAAACTATAAACTAAAGCTTTGTCGAATAATGATGCTATAAAGAAATGAAATATCAAACGAACTGAATAAAATTAATCTACTAACAAGCCGTTGAAAATCTTGTAAAAACAGAAAAAAAATGTTTATTTTCCAACTGTTATAACGACACCACTGTGGCTAACGTACTAAGTACATGAACACTGAAATAAACTGAGTCATACGCGTAGACAGCCCCAAAGGCCAATGAACACCCTGCATACGGCCCAAAGCCTATGTGCATACAGAGTGTGAACCCAAAGTTCTCTAAACCATATCTGATGGTTTCGTCATATCTGATGACAAATTTCAGGGTCATATCTGATGACATCACCATATCTGATGGCTAGTCCATGACTATGTCTGAGAGCTACTGTGGTTGTCATTGTTTCTAACATATTTTCTGATCCATAAAAATATAACGGTAAACTGGGAAATTCTGATATCTGAATCATATCATTGGACTGTACTTGTCTGTATTTATTTGAAAGCTTCTATAGTATTAACACAACATAATTAAATATGGAAACACAAAACTAAGCTTGTCTGCCATAATCTAAGCTTGCATGCAATATCAACTTTAAAACTGCCATCATCTTAGATGAAACTAAAACTCATCCGATTATCAAGCTAGGTACATACATCACTGTGCCATTAAAAGTATCAAAACTACCATATTATGATGTATTGTGAAAATATGAAATATGTCTTAAAATAGGCTTGAGACCACTCACCTGGTTTCAAGGTCCGATTATAGTCCCATTGAAACTTCTCCTTGTAACTATATGGGCTCAAAAGTCTTCCTAAAATTTTGGAAAATATATATACAAGTGAATATTACAGAATGAACTCTGCATGCATGCTAATGCTAATAAGGTAGGAGTCTTTTTCTCTCTTTATTTCTCTTTTTCCAGTAATAGTTAAGAAATCTGGCTTGTTATTGTTATACCAATTTGTCATTACTCATATGCATATTTTCCTTCAATCCCCTTATTATTATTTTTTTTTCCAACATATCAAAATTGAATTGCTATTGCTAGAGGTTAAGTAACATTTGTTTCTAGTCTCCCCCTCTCAATAATCCGTTTATTGTATTCATCTACCACGATATTCCAGACTTCAAAACTATATTTGTTTATATATACATACATGTACTCAAAATGATTTATATATCAACTCTGTATTACTCTCTTAGAATTTTTATATGAGAGGTTTAAATTTCATAGTATCTAGAAAACTAAAAAAAACCCACCGTTAAAGTTAAATGCCTGATTTGAAAATTAATGGGCTACGTAATTCTATAAATAGTGATGATAAATGTACTAAAAACATTTAAAATTAGTCATTTGTGCTGTAAAAATAAATAAATATTTTCAAGTTGAACTGGTTTTCAAAATATCCTTCAGATTGAATACAAATACTAATAATACATGATTACAACTTCATATTTGTTCTACCCCATCCCGTAGGAAAGGACATCCAGATGCATAACCACTCTCTCTCCGGGACTAAAAATTAAGATTCTAATCATACTACTTACATATGCACTAACAAATTAAACGAGAAAAATTCATAATTACTAACCTCGGTGAGATCTTGCAATCGTCCCTGCACTCTCGCCCTCGGTGAGATCTTGCAATCGTCCCTGCACTCTCGCCCTCTCTCTCTTTCTAAAATTTGCTTACATGGGATTTTCGTCGATGCTCCTAAAATATATAAGCTCGGTCAAGGGGCCTTTTGCATCACCGCCCTATGCGTTGAATCTTATCCCATCAGACTACGTGCCATCTTCCTAATTATTCTATGCCATGCACGTTCAACATAAACGTTATTCCATAACAAGGATAGAATGTTGTAACCTTTTCCAATCATTAATTACACATTAAACATTAAGTTACTATTGTTATAAGTGGGACTAAATGACAAGAGACGTCCCCTTTTTTTTTCTTCTTCCTTTTTTTTTTTATTATTCTCTTTAACCAAAAATAAAAGAATGATATTGCTCTATAATTGCATATACCCACATTCAGGTATAATCCTCTACCAGGATAGGTTCCATAAAGATTCCAACACCTGACTATATATATATATATATCAATTAACTATGATAGCACATTCTTCATATCCATAAGGATAATATCTGCATCCGGGTCTATATTTTGAGAATACGAATGGTAATATTTATATTCGTATCAGATCATTACCTTAATTACCTTTGCATGCATATTATGAAATGAATATTATAATATTATAATCTTTGTACCGTCATTTTATCATAAGGTTTGAATGTTACATGAAGCTTCAGGCTTCGCATGGTGGATGAGCTCTTGGCATCGCCGCCTCTGGAGCAGTGGAGCGGCGTCGCCATGGAGATGGAATAGGTTCCATCGTGGAACCCATCATCGCTGTCGCCAGGACATGGAAGAAGGCGACTCACACGGAGTGTTGGAGTGCCGCCTTCGAGCTTTAGGGAGAAGTGGCGCCGCCTGGATGAAGTAGAGGAAGGAGGATGCGAGGGAGAGCACTCAAAAGGTCGTCGATGGAGGCCTTCTTCTCGCCAAGGGTTGCGCGATTGGGCACAGATCAGAGAGGGGATCTACGAGAGAGGTCGCACCTCCTGCAAACCTGGGGCCAAGGGTGGAAGAAGAATAAGGTGGCGCTGCCTTCGCGCCACCTGGGTTGCGCCGCCCGATGGTTCTCGAGGATGCCTTGGAGATCGCGCCCGGAGAAGCATTGAAGCCCGTCGTCGCTTGGTGTTTGGGTTTCTTCGAACTGGGTGTCTACTCGATGGAGGAGTGGCGCGACTTGTTGGGTTTTCGATCAGAGATGCTTGGAGCATACCTGGAGAACTGGAACTCGAATTGAATCCAAGGAAAAAAATGCCGATGTTCTTCAAGCCTGAATAATCCATGCAGGATTAGGGTTCAAGAAAACCCTAGAACTTTGATGTTGCAGCCGAACCGATAAGAACGACAACATGTTTAGGGTTTTGAACAACCCTAGATCTCGAACTTGAACATAAAAATATAAAATAAATCTTCACGAACAACTCCTCGAAAATCAAACCCGCTCTGATACCATGTTAGAAAATAAGGAATGCGGAAGCGTATCAGATAAATTAAAAAATGAAGAACACGGGATTTAACGTGGAACCCTACTCCCTAAGGAGCGGAATGAAACCACGGGAGAACGCCTCAAATGGCTGATGTATGGATTGCACTTTCTTACTGGATACAGGGGGTCCGAGGCTTCTTATATAACCTCCACAGACCCTCCTAGTTCCACCACTGGTAGATGTAGGACTAAACTATGGATGTGGTAAATGGATCTTGGAAGGATCACACATACTCTAACAATATGTAAACATGGAAACTCACACCAACAAAAGGGTTTCAAGGGTGAAAATTACAACAAACGCAAGCTGCATAAAATTGTGTAATCGCTTCCCTTAAAAAAAATTAAAAGTGTGCTCTCAAATGGCACGCTTAAATCATGTTGATAGTCTGTTACCTTGTATGGAATTTCTTGTGCGCAAGCATCCTACTTGGTCCTTACCCACATCCCCTTGTCACTTGCGATCATGACTACCTCTAAGACATTGAAAATGTGTGGTTAGAACTTAACCACTAACAAGGTTGATGAAATGAGAGAAAACAAGATCATATTACCTCAATGTATCATGATTAGGCTTTTCCTCGATTGTGGAAAGGTCCCACATGAAAATGGCATTGTCTGGACACTTTTCTGGCCTTTTATCGGGGGGGGAGTTTCGAAGAGTCTCCAATGGGGGAGGTAGTGGGGTGGAAAGTGCTTTAGGCAGCAACCCAAAGAGTCATTATATAGGACACAATTGATTTGAACCGAATGTTAGGCAGATTCCTGCTCAAATCCTGTTAATGAATTTTAGATTGACATCCTCTTGTTTAAATGACCGTATTCCCAAAGCCTTCATATGATGGTTGGCTTTAAATGAAAAATGTGTAGGGTGTTGGGTAAGTTTTTATAGTTGTAAACTTCATTAGGTCGCCCCTATAGTAAGTATATCGCTGGTTGGCATAAGTGGCTCATCAACGTTGTCCACTGTTGAATACGACTGCATTGTCTCTTTAGTACACTGCTCCCAGTGGCTGTTGATCAACCGATCAATTTGTATATAGTCTCCCCCTGCTCAAGTGGCAAAGCAATGCCTCTCTCCCATGTGACCGACTTCTGTTCATCGATGGACCTTGCATTGACCTCCTGAGCATTATATCGTGCTTATGTGTGTGCACTTGGTTGTTTCATGATCTCTTTCTCGAGTTGAGTCAGACCTACACCCTCTTTGTTCAATGTTCACACATCATGCATGAACAACTTTAAGGATGTAACTTTCCCTTTATTCCTGATTGTTAGTCGCGACTCAGCTTTATGATCACCGTGTCAATCTAAGGATTCTCATCTCTAAAAAAATAAGCCTGTTTTCTCTGCTTCTTCTATTGTTTCGAATGTACCTCTATCAAGTTGAAGGTGGAAAATCTCTTGGTGTTGAAAATAATCTTTATGTCCATACAAAGAAATCTTAAGAAGCTCGGTAAAAGGATGCATTATTTTGAGAGTAGGGCACTTATCAGGCTTTAAACTGGGTCTCCAACACTTTAAAGTTGTCTATTGATGTGAATCTCTTTACATTGACATCGTATAATATATGTGGGATCTTGCCTAAACTTATTCTGACAAACTGCTAAGTCCAAATTGATAGATATTTACATGCAGATCTGGTCCTTCAATTAAAAGGACATGGCATTTTCTCAGCACTATATGATGACATTTTAATTGAATTAGGAGCTTATCTTCTTCTAATTACCATGATGCCATGATGTGATAAGTAGATTTAAGAGAGAGCATAGTTGTAGGCTTACAATTTTCTTGCTGTTTAAGCCGTTATTATTGGATTGTGAAAGATCAATGAACGTTATAATACGAACTACCTGTGAGATCACTAGGTTGGTCTCTTTTCTTGGAGAACTTGGGTTCTCGGCTATTGCTCATGTTTCTACGTGTGGATGGTCTTAAAGGCGCGATGAACTCCAAGCCGTTGTAGGAGCTTACCTTCCTATATCTCACTTTTGCTTGAAATATCATATAATGTTTGCTAGACATGTCTGTTCGTGGAAAGGCCTTGATATAGCCATTGATACGATGCCCTCATTCTTCGGTATTTAAAGGGTTTCTGTGACAAATGGATTTCCACTGCTACTTGGATGTTTGTTCTTAGATACATATTGTGCTAGTTAATCTAATAATGAGAGGTCTACTATTAGATATACCATCTTTGTTTGTGGCAATTTAGTCACATGGTAGGGCGAGAAACAGAGTATGGTTGCTAGGTTTAATGCATACCTTAGTATAGTGCTATAATACAAACTACCTGTGAGATCACTAGGTTGGTCTCTTTTCTTGGAGAACTTGGGTTCTCGGCTATAGCTCATGTTTCTATGTGTGGATGGTCTTAAAGGCATGAGGAACTTCAAGTCACCAAGGAATCTACAACATTTGAGGCACCAGGTGCTCGTCTAGTCTAAAACATTTGATATAGATGCATATGTGTGTGTACCTGAATATGTCTATATCTTGGTCTGCATGTATGTGCATATAACTAAGTTTGCATCTATAGGTGTACACATCAATATGTGTACTCGTAAACATGTATATGGGTACATGTACATGTATATTTCTATGTATATATGTATATATGTGTATTCGTGTATATATTTATAAATAAGTATATACATACACACTTATATATGTACACACTTATATATGTCTAATTATACACATATATGTCTACGTGTATAGCTGTGTAAGTATGTATATGTGTAGAAATACAGTTGTGTATTTGTGTAAAAATACAGTTGTAGACGTATGTCTGCCTATATATACATGTCCATATACATACTTATATATGTATATGTAAATATATGCGTATGTATTTATATAGGTCTGCCCCAATGGCTGTCCCGCCCCATTTTTTTTATCAACTTTTTTATTTTTTTTTGAAAAATATCATGTATATTCTTCCCTATATCCCTCCTACACGCCATTCGAATTTCGTCAGAAATAGAGACTCCTACGGCCTCCATCCAGATAGGGTCGATTTAAAAATCATGCGACCGTTAAAAAAATGACTGTCTGGATGGAGGTAGTACGAGTCTCTGTTTCTGATGAAATTCGAATGACATATAGGAGGGATATAGGGATGAATATACATTGTGATATTTTTCCAAAAAAATAAAAAAATTGTGAAAAATGGGGTGGGGGCAACCCCATTTGTTCCATATATATAGATACACACACATATTTTATGTTGACTATAAATACATGCATGCTAATGTAAATTTTATTGAAGAATGTTTTAGGTGGATGATTGGATCTCTCTAAGATACAATTACCACACCTTCTTGTTTACCTACATCACCTATTTGTGGGGCTTAGATATGTTAGTGTGGCTATATAACGGGCCCTATGCGCCTGTACTCAGCGAAACATAATAGAATATTTAACTCTATAAGACGTTCTCATATGGTTTCATCCCGCTCCTTAGGGAGTTTGGTTCCATGTAAATCAAAGTTCTTGTTTTGATCTCACAATTCTATATCTTTATTTTAACATGACATGGTATCCGAGGACGCCATTCCTAGAGTTGTTCTTCGTATTTGAGATTCAATTTGTTTGGTTATTATTATTTGATCTCGAAGTCAACCATGCAATTTTGTTTTGAAATGTTTGTCGAATGTTTTTCCCTTGAAGCCTTACTATTGGTTTTGGGTTTGTTTCAATGTCCGGGTTTATTCTAGAGTTCATATTGTACTTTGAGTTTTAAGGTTGTGTCCGTGCTTGAAGATCAAGTAGCAACAACCATGATAACACAATGACGACACCATATTGTTGCTGTGAGCAACACTTGAAGAATGATTGGTGCCAACGATTCTAAGTAGATCACCACAACAAAGAAGATGAAGAGCCTAATGAAGCGCACAACGAAGACAAAGGCGGAACTTGGACGATGCATATTTCATGCTATGCAGAACACCACAATGCTTCTTGGTGATGGGATTTTAGGGTACAATGGTAAAGGGACATGGTGATGGCGATATGTAGATGGTGCAACTGAACTCCATGATGGTGCAGTAGGACTTCCCTCACTTTGAGGCGGTGAAATGAAGAAAAGGGTTTTCCCTCATCGAGAAACCTAAAAGAGAATGAGGAAGGATAGTGTTAAGGAATAAGGCAACCAACAATGCTAGATGCAAGGAGTCTTGGCCGTGCGTGTTGATGCAAGCAATGACTGTTGATGGCGTGATCTGCTGCGATTTGGGTTCCATGGGAACCTTAGTCCCAAATGAAGAAGAATGAGGGATCGTACTCCTCTTTGGTCCTCCTTGGCTTCAACCTTCTTTCCCTATAAACCAATGTATTATATATATGGGCCTTTGGCCCATCTCCATTATGTGTTATTTGAGCTTTAAATGGCAGTTTACTTTAAAAATATAGCCCACATGTAAATAATTGAAGGAGAGGAAAAAAGAACAGAGAAAAGAGGAAAAAAATTCAATAGCTGAAAAAAAGGGAAAAGTCGAGTGCAACCAAGTCAAGAAAATTGGCGGGACTAAAAAAAGAAAGAAACATCCCATGAAAAATGTGATTAAAAAAGGGGGAGAGAATTATGTAAAAAAGAGAGATGGTTTCTTGTTTGCCCCCTCTTTTTTTCATTTGTTCTCCGAACTTAATCGAGTATCTTCATGTTTCCGACAAGTATGGAAGAGCCATGGAGTACTGAGTAGATGTTTTAGACTCTACCATTCTTTGAAGCACACTATATTCAAGTGATTCATATTCTCAGAGTTCTCCAGAGAGAGGATTATTACATGTTTCATCCTCCACTGACTGTGAACTCTGTTACGGGATCCTTTCGAGGTTCCTATGAGAGTGACCCATTTCTCCAGATCTATGTATGGATCCTCATGGCTTTCTTTGCCCAACCTTTTAAAGAGATGTAGCAGTCTTCAGTTTTCCACATGTTGCGGGCTAGAGCACTCAATGAAGCAAATCATTCCAGTACCGACGACTTTGATTGATGTAAAATACAAGCATGCGAGCCAATTGCCGATCCACTACGAATCATCATTTGCACGCCAACCCTCAATTCCTCCTTACCGACATGACATGAGAAACATCGTCCTGAATGACAACCGGCATGTTTAGTCCACTTCACTTATTGGCAGGACTTTGGTGTATCAACGTGGCTATATAAAGAGTCTTATACACCCATACACATAGAGAGACATAACGGAGTATTTGGCTATGTGAGGCATTCTGTCGTAGTTTCATCCCACTACTTAGGGAGTGTGGTTCCCAATATAAACCCTAACGTTTTTATTTCTTTCTTTAATTATCGCTTTTAAATTTCATATTTTCACCATATATAGCATACATGTACTACTTAGAACTAATACGTAAGTCTAAATATAAGTCCATGTTGTCATTAGAACTGATATATGTTTGTATGCGTATACATAATGTAATTGACTTGTATAGTTTATGTATGGGTGTTCATATATATACATGAGTGTCAATAATACTAATAACTAATTGATGTCTAACTTAAAAATCTTAGACGGGTGAAAACACAAAATGTAAGCAAAAAGCTCTGTATTTGCTCTAGATGCTTGCCTTAAGCTTTGGCCATGAATTAGACACTTGTCTAGGTGAGACATGAGGAAAAACACCATGCCTAAGGCAAGGTAAGGCGTTGGGGCCTCGCCAAAGGTCACTTATTGCCCGGGAAAATGCCTTTGACAACAATAACTGTGATAACAAGCTAGTTATCTCAAACCCTATCTTGTATTAGTACATAGAACAGATAAGAGTTAATTGCCATTTCATATATGCATTCTGACCTAGGGGGATTTAACCATTTCTATTGCAAATGTTTTACCAAAGCACTTTATAAGAAATTGCATCCTTTTCTTACTCACAAGGTTGACATGATTGATGTCTATGCTTAAACTCGAGGGCTAGTGTTGGGATTAGAGTATTTCTTTGTTATCTTGTTTTATCCTTGGACACCCTTTTTCTCCTCGCCGGGGAGCTCGTTGGCGAGCGTCGGAAAAGTGGACCCTAGGAGGGGAGGATCGACCCGTTCAGTAGGAGACTGAAGAAAGACTGCATCACCTGCTTTGCCTCTTTGCCCTCCCCTATGTTTATCGCTGGAGGGTCGTAGGGCCCGTAAGTGGGAGGAGCCGTTCTTTCGGGCAGGAAGTGGGCTGGGTCCTATGGGCGGACATCTCCCACAATGCAAGCAACATTGTTCACCTCCACCCGAGAAGCAAAAGATTAGAGAGTCAAGGAAGAAAATACGTGCACGTGGTCTAATAACAAGGGCCAATGATGGAAGCACGGGACAAACATATGATACAAAAGTGTTACATACGGTTCCCTGAGATGGGAGTGGCTACCCACTGGAGCTTTGGAACAACCACCACCGATAAGGTCAATTCCGCTTTGGGGCCACCCCTGAATCTACCATTATTATAGGGATATGGGGTTCGAGACAAAGAAAGATCAAGACATCATATCAGTTTTTCCTATATACTTTATTGGGATATGTTTTTATGCTATTAACTATTCTGTTGATTCTTTTGCTTTCTAGTTGGGTTCGAGATTACCGATGATGTTTCAAGGGCAAGGGATCCCATTGCTAGTTATTCAGTAATGAAAAAAACAGTAGATTTGATATAATCCCGGACCCCTCTTCTCCTCTAAAAGAGAGTGCAACCACTCGGTTGATAATGTTGTCATGCTCATTATAGGTCATATTTTGTAATCTGGTTTCCTCTGTATGGACATTCTGCACGGAATTGAACAGTTTCTCTAATTAATTTAATAGTTTTTTTGTTTATTTCTATTATGTTAGTTCATGCATTTTAGTTTTGTCTTAGTGGTCATTTTAATTCATTAATTTATTTAAACTCCTAGGTGAGTATTGGAATTAGAGTATTTCTTGCTTATTTTATCTTATTCTTGAGCATCCATATAATTTTCCCTCTAATACTAAACTCTTCCCCCCCTGTAAAAGAGAGTAGGGTTCATTGCTCAATACGATTTCTTGTTTGGGTTATATAATTTTTAATCTCTAACTGAGCTAAATATTTCACCACTCAGTTCATAATGGAGAAACATCCTTGCTCGCGGTAGTAGAAAAACATACTTTACCATATACATGGCAAATCCTTTTTTTGTTCTTTACACACTGAAGCCGCCTTTTGAAAACGGCTTTGATTTTAGGCCAAAGTTCTTGCTCGTCACAAGTAGGGAACTACCTCTTTTTTGGGTCATACTTCACAATAGCCACAAGTAGAGAGCTTCCTCTTCAAGAGGTAGCTTTGGTCTGAAAGCAAAGCCATCTTTTTTGAAAGGTGGCTTTATTACGGTATACAACAAAAATAGGTTTTCTACCTTATGCAATGAATTGCGTTTTCCTACTAAGTCACTCACGAATTTCCTCGTTGATAATGTTATGCTTTGTTCACTATATGGCATATCTTTGTAATTTGGTTACATCTATGTTGGATTTTTTTCACGGAATTGAATTGTTTCTCTAATTAATTTAGTAATCTTTTGTCTACTTCTGTTACATTCGAGTGTTGTCTTAGAATTTAAACAAACGAGATGGTTACTGGTCATTTGATTTTTGGAGGGGGTGTTGGAAATAGAGTACCGGTTGAATTTCCCTCTATTTCATTCTCTTCTCCTATAAAAGAGACTAGAGCTTGATACAATTTCTTATTGTCTACCACAGCTTTTTTGTACTTGGTTTTTCCTCCACGGAATTGAATAGTTTCTCTAAAAGTGCTAAGCCTTCTCCCACTATAAGTAGGGTCGACTACATGGATTCTTGCTCAAATCCATGTTGAAAAGATTCGACTATTTTTTACGCTGGCCGTCGACTACCTAATGCAACCCCTGCAAGAGTGAGATTTGAACCCTGGTCTTTTGTGTGGTAGACACACTGTACTACCACTAGACCATTAAGTGGGTTCTCTAATCAACTTAATTTTTTACTTCTGTTATATTGGTCCATGCATTTGAGTCTTGTCTTAGAATTCAAACGAACTATGTGGTTGTTGTTCATTTGAATCCATTAATTTTAACTTGAGGGTAAGTGTTTGAATTAGAGTATTTCTTGCTTGTTTTATTGTTAAAAAAACCAGTGTAATTTTTCTACAATCCTAGACTCCTCTTCTTCTGTAAAAGAGAGTAGGGTTCATTGCTCAATATGTCTTCTTAATATTTCCAATGGTTTTGTATTTCAACAACCCTAACCGAGTCAAACATTTCGCCACTCAGTTGATAATATAATTTGGTTTCCTCTACACAGAGGTTCTTCATGGAAGTGAGATGTTACTCTAATTAACTCAAGAAATTTTCTTCTACCAGTGATATATTGCTCCATGCATCTGTAGTGTTTGGTCATTTAAATTTATTAACTTAAACTTCTTTCATCCATTGCTGGGTTTTTTAGGACCACTGAAGATGATATAATTGTTGATCAAGTGGATTCCCCGGAGATTGTGGATGATTTTGAGCTTGGCCTAGATGAAGTTGTTGGCATCAAAGATAGAGAGTCAAACAGACAGAAATTGAGAAGGCGTGTTGAACAATATAAGGTCCGTTATGTTTTGAGTTTTGTCTTTTCATCACATAGTTTGAGTGCTATTTGCAATTTCCTTCTGTCTGCTGATGTTGCTTGACATTGCTTGACATTATTTTTACATAGAAACACATATTATGTATACAAAGATTATAATAAGATATATTTCTTTCAAAAAAATTTCGCGCTCACATCCCTGTTTATTCTTTAAAAAAAGATTTAATTCTTTGATTTGAAGTGCCCGCATGTATTTGTTGAGCATTAAATGGTAATATTTAGCAGTTTTCTCAAGGCCTAGTACGAAATACACTTAACCCCACATTCATAATCCAAGGGCTTTTTGATCTAATTAATTAATCCTTGCCAACTAGTACTTGTCATTAGCAAATGCACAATTCGAGCATACATGAACACCTATTTTATATCTGCATGCTTTAGATTCAAATTAAAGAATCTTAACGGAAACACAAAATTGGATATTCCAGGGATGCCATGCTTGATTAAGCTTGACAACCTTTTAGGCTTTTTTTCCCCGTTGTAGTGGTGATGGAGCTGTGATCCCTTGTTCGAATAAAATATACTGGATGACATCTCGTGTTGGATGGTCATCATTTGTCTTTGAAAACTGAAACACAGGCAATAAACATGCAACACGAATATTTACGTGTTTCGAGATGATCAAGGTCACTGTCCTACGGCATGGAAGAAGCGGCCTAATAGTCCTATTTTCTAATTGAATCTTCTTGCTGAAATCGGTGCAAGTTCCTATACATAGGCCCCAAGCATATCCAATTCTTTGATAATAGGCATGTGAAACTAAATCACTCTCTTTCTAAGTTGAAACATACAATGCTCAACTTGGATAAACTCAAAATTCCCACTTACGTACTGAATACGTGACAACATATACCACCTTGTATCAGTCATTCTCTGGATGTTGAAAAGGACAATGCATCACAAGATTCACAACCATGCTGGTGAGCCAGAAGAATTAAGAGGAATAAAGTCTAGAAAGATGATTCGTCGAGCAATCTGAGCAGAAAATTGGCTCGTGGGCTATATGCTTACATTGAGTAGAGTCACCATCACTACAATTGAGTCTCTATCCTAGAGATATTTGTCCCATATCATGTCTCCATAAAACAACTCCATTTTTGTCAAGGGCCATAGAAGTTGCGGAGTACCAATTTGCAGATCTAAAAAACCCCCCCACCCCCCCTCTCATAGGGCCTTGAAGCATGCTTTTTCTCATGGAAATCTTTTTTTTATGCAAAAGAGGGAGAAACACTCCGGAGGTGTCTGCCCCATGTATATTAATAAGATAGGATAATTAATTCTTATGACAATCTTGAAGAAAGAATCTTGTCTTGGGGACAATGATCAAAATAAGATGGAGCCTGATGCAGCACATAATTCGAATTAGGATAAAATGAGGGTTTTCCATCCATTAAATTTTACCTTATTATTAAATTAGTATTTTTAGTCGGTAACTTTATTTGAGTTAGGGTTGTCTTTTGCGTCCATTTGAGTCCATTGCGATTTTCATTTAAATAAAGATATCGTGTGTAATCTCCAATAAGTTGGTTGGCTGAGATATTTTAGGAGTCCAATTAGTATTAGTTATTGTTTTATTTTATTTCCTTTTCTATTTTTGTAATCACATCCCTCCTATATAAAGGGCATGGTAGTCCATTGTTTTAAACGGTAATCTATTTTGGAGTTTCTCTAATTATCTCCTCTTCCTTTCTCCCCCCTCGTGTATCTTCGTGCTTCTTCTCCACTACTCCGCACAACATGCTCGTCTCTCTCCGAATTTCTCTCCACCAAAGTTTTCTATTGTCAGAATTTTTTTCATCAAATAGAGGAGACGACCACGAGTTGTAGAGGATTGGGGTTCATATACGGAGGATTTTCCATCGGATCTTCCGAGGGCCATTGTGCAAAGGGGTTTAGATGAGGAATGGTTTGTGAAGTGGTTCTCCCTAAGCATAAATTCAAATCCCAAATAAGCCCAACGGTGGGGTTGGAGAAAAAAAACGATTTTCAGATCTGAAATAGACTTTATCGATTAACACCTTGCTAATGATTGATTAGTTGAGCTCCCTGGAGTTAGGTTCTTCTACCTTTAGTTGTGAGCTGAGAGAGTTTGAAGGTGTGGACATTTTATTGTGTAAGTTGATTAAATAGGGTTGACCGGAATCATCCATAGAGGGATATGTGTAGAGTAATTTGGGATTTGACAAGCTGGTGATAGAAATCCCTAAAAAGCGTGTTTCCTAAAAAGATGGACGGCAGCAAGGTTGTGCACTACATACTCGCGCCAACTAGGAACCCTAAGCATAAATTCAAATCCCAAATAAGCCCAACGGAGGGGTTGGAGAAAAAAACCGATTTTCAGATCTGAAATAGACTTTATCGATTAACACCTTGCTAATGATTGATTAGTTGAGCTCCCTGGAGTTAGGTTCTTCTACCTTTAGTTGTGAGCTGAGAGAGTTTGAAGGTGTGGACATTTTATTGTGTAAGTTGATTAAATAGGGTTGACTGGAATCATCCATAGAGGGATATGTGTAGAGTAATTTGGGATTTGACAAGCTGGTGATAGAAATCCCTAAAAAGCGTGTTTCCTAAAAAGATGGACGGCAGCAAGGTTGTGCACTACATAGTACATACTCGCACCAACTAGGAATTTAAATTTAAAGGAATTGATGCGAGAGTGGATAAATATCAGTTCAATATCCGCACATGATCTATTAGTCTGAACTTGTTAATCGATCAGTCTTAACTGTAGATCAATCCATCTTTCTTTCATATAGAAATTGAAATTCCATGGTGGGATATTCACGACACATCTTTCAAAACTGAAAGTCCCAATTCTCTTCTAATTTTCTCAAATAGAGAGGTAACTAGAGATCTTGTGAGAATATATGCTAATTGGCCATCTTTCAAAATGAATTCAACTAGAATTTCTCATTTTAGAATAATTTCATAAGGGATGCAATGATGAACATCTATGTGCTTGGTACGAGTGAACCAGATTCCTTGTCAGGTTAATAGCGCTAGTGTTGCCACACAAAATATGATTTTCGTTGAACGATAGATCGAAATCTTAGAGTTTGTTTCATCCATGTTGAGATATTTATTTTTTTCATATTTTATGTATTTTCTTTTTCAGTCTCTATTATGTAATTTGCCAAACAGGTTTCTTCTCTTATACAAGAGAACCCTAGGGCCTTATGAATAAGCAATTCATGTCTCTTTCTACATGATATCAGAGCGACAGTCTATCATACCCGCTACCTCCCCCTCTTCCCCACGCGTTGTACGAAGCACCAAGAAGGTCCCCGACGACATCACCAGACCCCCTAGGACCGGCTGACCACTGCCAGGGCCTCTTAGGGCTGGCAGCGTCGCTGTCAGAGGCTTCCCAGGGCCTTCACCGCTGCCACCGTAGCCTCTGAGGGGCTACTGCTGTGTCGTAGCACCCTTGTTGTCACCACATTGGCCCCCTAGGGCCAAGGTTCAGGAAGGCGGTATGCATATGCGTTCGGACAGGTCACTGAATACTGAATAAGCGGTATGCGGGGGCATATGCGGGGTATATGCGGTTCGACACAATTTTCTATTTTTTAAATTAAAAATAAATACCTATGAATAACATTACCACTGAATTTATGTATCTAAGTGGAGTTAAAGAAGATATAAGAAAAACGGTTATTGTGAGATGGGTGTGTGTATATGCTTTCAATTGCCTCATATTTAATCACCAAAAAACATTTAAATAAAAACTTCACGTATTAGATGATTCGCAATAACAAAACTTCAATACAGATACATGCACTACATGAGCAAAACCTCAATTGACATATATAAAAATATTCGAAGACACATTGCATATACTCGTGAAAACAATACATGAGAAAAATATAAAAAACATTGCATATACATAATGGTATAATGCATTGTAATTGTATAATAATGCATGCCATATTCTTACAATTGAATGAAGGAAGAGACAGAGCTACGGAATTAAGGACCAGAAAGAGAAGATTGAAAAGTTGGAGCTGCTGGAGCAGTATGCGGGGCATATGCGGGATATGCGGGGCATAAGCGGGGCATATGCGGGCCGTATACGCGGAAAGGGCACATAATGCACTGATTCATGAAATCGGTGTGGTATACATGCCGCGCGGGCATATGCGGCCGCATATACGGCTCGTGCGGCCGATTTTATGAACACTGCCTAGGGCCGCCGCCCCCTTAGCCCTCGAAGGGTTGCTGCTGCATTGCAACATCTTCGCCAACACCGCCTTGGCCTGATGGTGCTGCCGAAGCCCACTAGAGCCCATCTACGCCTCCCAAAGACATCGTGATCTCGTTCAACGGTGTTTTTTTGTGTTCTAAGGCCCTTTTTCGATCTGATTTTGACTAAAGAAGCGTGATTTCATACCTCTAGGACACCCCTCATGCCCTCGTACAGAATCCTGATTGAAAGGGATGGTTGTATTTGTCAAAATAGGATTTTTATTTAAAGCTATTATGGATGAAACAATCCATTTAAGTCTCTTGTAACAAATCTTCGCCCCTTCCCGGTGGGTATTGGACAAGCATTGGGGGAAATAACTCTTTCTTCTTTCTTCCTTTCTTTCCCATGACAACTAGGAGCCGTCAAATAAAAAATTTCACTTTGAATTCCGGACCTCAACCTCCTGCTGCTCATAGTGTTTCACGATCAGTATTGGAAATGAACGGAGAAGTGGTAGAACGTGCATAACCACATATTGGATCACTCAAGTGCGACACGAAGTCGCTGATGTCGAGGGGGATACCCTGCCTAAATCCCTGCCTCCCAGAAAGGTCCCCCTTTTCAACCCCCTCCCTTTTTGACTTGCACGTCATGACGGGCAAGAGGCAGGGCAGTTGAGCAACTCAAGCGAACAGGGTTGGCCTCACTTTAGGCCACAGAGCGGAATATATAGTGAGGGAGAAGGTTGTGAAGGTGGCCTCGTGATGCAAAATAGGTTTTGGTGTCGACGATAAAATTTGAATTTTTGGATGGTGGATTTTTGTGGAGGAAGAAAATAGAGGGGTTGAGAAAAGAAAACTCGTCGGGAATAAGGGGTTGAGGGAGAAGAAGCGCGTAGATCGCGTAGGGGAGAGAGGGACGAGAGAGGGATAGAGAATAAATCTCAATTTTTTTGATCAAACTGAACTGTCTAAAACAATGGACTCTCATCCCTTTATATAGAAGGGATGAGATTACAAAAATAACAAAAACAACTAATTATCCTAAATTGACTATAACTAATTAACCGACTAATTTTGAAATTCAAATTTGAAATTGACTACTAATTTGGAGATCACACGCGATCTCGTTATTTTTAAAATTAAAAACTATGACAACATAAATAAACGTAAATAAATTTAACGCCTAAAATTAAATAATTATGCGGCCCTACATTTCGGCTCCACGCTGCATCAACTCTCCTCCGCTTTTAAAATTTTGTCTCCCGACGAATTGCTCGATCTTCGTTCCCTCGGCGGAAAATAATTCGATGTTGAAACCATAATTCCAAACTCCCCAATTTGACCCTTTCCATGTTACGTTTGTAATTTCTTTTCACTGAGGGGCATGGTTGCAAATGTTCTACCCCTTCACTTAAAAAGATCCCATATCATAATATATCTTCCAATTGGCCCCATTGATAAATAATTTTGGGATGAGGAGACGACGGTATGGGGATCGAGTCGGCGAGAAAGGGAATGAGGGTTGCGGGGAGGGGCGGCGAGGTAGGGAAGGTATTAAGGGGGGCATGGAAGGCCGTATCCCGATGTATCGGCGATATATCGGTATCGACAGGTCACCGATATATCGCCGATATGTTCGATATCGGGTATCGACAGGCAAAAAAGGCGAGCCGAATCCCGAAGTCGGCGGCGGTATGGCGTCGATATATCGCCGATATATCGGTATCGACATGGTACCGATATCGATACCGATATCGATATGTCCTTCCATGAAGGGGGGGGGATGTCCCGCAGGTGGCGGGAGGTGAAGTTGCGGGAGGGTGCACGTGAGGTGGGGGATGGCAAGGGGGAGGATGGGGGCCTGGGGGGTGGCGGAAGGGTTTGGGGTTGTGGCTGTGAGGATACAACGTGTAGGGGGGGCATGGGCATGGAATTTTGAGATTCGGGGGTGGCTTGCGGGTCTGGGCGGCGGTGGTTTGCGGGTCTGGTCGGGATTTTGGGCTTCGGGGGTGTGGGGTTTGAGGGTGGGGGGGGCAGCTGTGGTCGGGGGCTGTGTCGCAGGGGGGTTGGGGGCGGTGGATGAGGGTACGGGGGTTGTATGGGTTGCGGCGGGAGGTAGTATTGGCGGTGATGGGGTAGGTGGGGTCACAGGTGTCGGAGGGGCTGTAGGGGTGGGGACGACAGCCGCGAGGGCTGGACGAAGTAGCGGAGATGGGGAGGCGGGGAGCACGGCTGGGGTCGTAGGTGCTGCGGGAAGATCGCGGGGGTTTGTGGGTGGCAGTGGGGCCCGCGAGAGGGTTGCAGATGGGGCTTCGCTTGATTTCGGGGTTTTCTGTAGGTCTGAAAATACCTGGGCAGCAGGCGCTTCAGCATTTTTCTCCTCTGAAACGGTTTGGACAGCGGCCGTTTCGTCGTTGATGGCGAGATTTTCGTCTTCAACTTCGGTGTCGGTGGTTGGAGGCTTCGATTTGGCGGGAGGTAGTAGTGGCGGTGATGGGGTAGCTGGGGTCACAGGTGTCGGAGGGGCTGTAGGGGTGGGGACGACAGCCGCGAGGGCTGGACGAAGTAGCGGAGATGGGGAGGCGGGGAGCACGGCTGGGGTCGTAGGTGCTGCGGGAAGATCGCGGGGGTTTGTGGGTGGCGGTGGGGCCCGCGTGAGGGTTGCAGATGGGGCTTCGCTTGATTTCGGGGTTTTCTGTAGGTCTGAAAATACCTGGGCAGCAGGCGCTTCAGCATTTTTCTCCTCTGAAATGGTTTGGACAACGGCCGTTTCGTCGTTGATGGCGAGATTTTCGTCTTCAACTTCGGTGTCGGTGGTTGGAGGCTTCGATTTGGCGGCGCGTAGGGCCTCTGATGCAGCGTGGAACGAGAATATAGGACTGCATATTTTAATGTTATATGTTAATTTTATTTACGTTTATTTACGTCGTCGTAATTTTAATTGAATAAACGAGATCGCCTGTGATCTCAATTAGTTGGTTAGAGATTTGAATTCTAAATTTGATCGGCTAATTAGTTAGAGTCTATTTAGGATAATTAGTTGTCAATTTGATTTTTATTTTTGTAATCCCATCCCTCCTATATAAAGGGATGGTGGTCCATTGTTTTTAGTCAGTTCAGTATGTTATAAAATTGAGAATTCTTCTCTATCTCCCTCCTTCTCCCTCTCTCTCCTCGCGATCTACGCGTTCTTCTTCTCTAACCTCGCGCATCCGGTGTGTTTTCTTTCCCTCAACCCCTCTATTATTCTCGGCCACCAAAAACCACACATTCAATTTTATCTCCCGCCATCACCGATTTTCCGATTTGCATCAATTGGTATCAGAGCATGGCCTACAGATTGTCTTCACGATCTGACGATCCGTCCAGACGTTCGCACTGACATGCTTCAAGGGACTATCGTTCGTCTGAACGAAAACGGCGAGCTGACGACGCCTACAACAAGGAGACGATGAGGATGCTACGTGATTTACAAATCACGTTCCACTCCCAGTTTCGCGATCTTCGCGATCTTATGGCTAACCTCGAGGCCCTACGCGCTGCCAAATCGGAGGCTCCAACGACACCAATCGACGACACCGAATTTGAAGACGAAAATCTAGCCGTCAACGGCGAACCGGCCGCTGTCCAGACTATTTCGGAAGAAAACAACGACGAAACGATTGCTGTCCAGGTAATTTCAGACTTGGAAAACCCTCTGAAACCGATCTTCGACCCATCCGCAACCTTCTTGCGAACCCCCGCTGCAACCCTAGCCCCTCCGGCGGCCCCCTAGCCTCGTCAGACCCCTCTGCAATCTCCCCCTCACCCCCAGCGACCCCAGCAACACCCCCAGCCCCTGCCCCCGCTAAACCCGCCGCAACCCCTCCGCACACCAGCCCTCACAGCCCCGCCTCTCCAACCCTAACGCCTATCCAGGTCCAAGCCGAGCCACCAACCCCGCCAACACCCGCGGCCCCCATCGCTGCAACGCCTGCGGAAGCAACCCCAACCCCGACACCTCCCCAGGCCTTCCATATCCTCGCCGCACCGCCGACGGCCCCTCCTGCGACCCCCACAACCCCAGTCCCCCGCCCCGAAACCCACTCCTCCTCGCTGCCTCATTCCGCAGACCACCTCCCTCTCCTTGCCAGCCCTCCTCCACGCGTGCGAGCCACGCCCCCTCCTCCCCCTCCTCTCCCGGTACCATCGCCACCCCGTTCTCCACTACCCTCCCATGCCCCTACCCCCATACCTCCTCCCGCGTGCCAAGCCGCATCACCACCAATCGATGCCCCTGCACCCCCGCCACCCTCCCTCGCATCACCCCATCACAAGTCAAGCGCCCGGCCCCGCCAACGCCGCCGACCTCCCCTCGTTGCTGCCGCCAGCCTAAGAAGGAAGGAACCCTAGCATTTGAGGGTGTATACCCGATCATGTCCCTTGACAATCGGAGTCAAGAGAAATATTGGGGTAATTGCAGGAAAAGCCCCCCTTACAAAAATTCTTATCAAAAGGGGCAATTGAAGGATGAGTTATGTTATGAAACCCTTTCAAATGAAGGGGTAGAAAATTTACAGCCGTACCCCTCAAATCAAAAAAATTATAAACGTAACATGGAAATGGAACGAAATTGGGAGATTCGACCAACAAGCCATCAACAGCCCGAAGATCAAGCAATTCGTCGGGAGATGATTTTTTAAAAGCGGAGGAGAGTTGATGCAACGTGGAACGAGAATATAGGGTTGCATATTTAATTAATGTTATATGTTAATTTTATTTACGTTTATTTGCGTCGTCGTAATTTTAATTGAATAAACGAGATCGCCTGTGATCTCAATTAGTTGGTTAGAGATTTGAATTCTGAATTTGGTCGGCTAATTAGTTAGAGTTTATTTAGGATAATTAGTTGTCAATTTGATTTCTATTTTTGTAATCCCATCCCTGCTATATAAAGGGATGGTGGTCCATTGTTTTTAGTCAGTTCAGTATGTCATAAAATTGAGAATTCTTCTCTATCTCTCTCCTTCTCCCTCTCTCTCCTCGCGATCTACGCGTTCTTCTTCTCTAACCTCGCGCATCCGGCGTGTTTTCTTTCCCTCAACCCCTCTATTATTCTCGGCCACCAAAAACCACATGTTCAATTTTATCTCCCGCCATCACCGATTTTCCGATTTGCATCAGCCTCGAAGTCAGCCATAAGATTGCGAAGATCGCGAAACTGGGAGTGGAACATGATTTGCAAATCACGTAACATGTGCTCCGTCTCCTTGTTGTAGGCGTCGATGGCAGAGATGGCTCGTCATTTTTGTTCGGATGAACGATGGTGTGTCGTCGCGTGTCGGTGCGCATGTCGGTACGGATCGTCAGATCGTGAGGACGATCTGTAGGCCATGCTCTGATACCAATTGATGCAAAATAGGTTTTGGTGTCGACGATAAAATTTGAATTTTTGGACGGTGGATTTTTGTGGAGAAAATAGAGGGGTTGAGAAGAAGTAACTCGTCGGGAATACGAGGGTTTTGGAGAAGAACACGTGTAGACCACACGGGGGAGAAGGAGAGAGACGGAGAGAGAGATACAGATCTCAATTTTTCATATATCTGAACTCCTTACATAGGTAGTCTATCATCCCTTTATATAGGAGGGATGAGAT
This sequence comes from Ottelia alismoides, assembly GCA_037367405.1. Classification (NCBI taxonomy): domain Eukaryota; kingdom Viridiplantae; phylum Streptophyta; class Magnoliopsida; order Alismatales; family Hydrocharitaceae; genus Ottelia; species Ottelia alismoides. Next base: position 420,798 of record JAZKJV010000345.1, read on the forward strand.
TACAAAAATAGAAAAAGCAACTAATTATCCTAAATTGACTCTAACTAATTAACCGACTAATTTTGAAATTCAAATCTATAACTAATTAATTGAGATCACAGGCGATCTCGTTTATTTAATTAAAAAATACGACAACTCAAATAAACGTAAATAAAATTAATGGATAAATAAATGCAGCCCTATATTTCATTTTTACGCTGCATCACCTCGTTATCCACACATCAGGTCGGGGAGGACCGACATGGTAGAAGTCTTTCGCTTTTCCGTTCTAATAAGCGATGCAAGCATCGCATCTCTGATGTCTTAAAAGGAAGGAAAGCTGTGTATTATATTAGCTCTCGGGCTAGCACTTTATCTGTTCAAAGAAGGTTTCTCGACAGGAATTCACATTTAGGGGTGGGTTGTGTTAGAGGTACCCGTCAATTTTGATATACACTTAGATGCCCGCGGGCTGAGTAGTCAATCTGTGGTCAAAGGTTGGGCAAGCTACACAAAAAATCAGAAGTCACAGACAAAAAGGAGCCGAAGTGCTTTGCTCTCTTCCCAACTAGAACGTCCAATAAGATTCGTTAGATAAGAAAATCAGACCTGTCGAAGGTACAAGTTACAGGACGAACAGGAATCTGGATTTTACTGGCCACCATTACTGGTCGGTTCGAGCGAGCACGGGAAAGAGATAGTGTTTCCTGATCGAATTCTGTATCATATAACTACAATTTCATACACATAGAAAGAGATAGGGTGTATACTGGCCTCGAATCTGTCTACTACCCTAATCGAATTCTGTTTCAACCCTATTATTCATCATGTCAGAGAGCAAGGGTGATGTCTTCTCTTCGTCTGGTGCGTTCAAGGGTCTAACTCCCATCGTTAAGATGGATGAGACCAACTATGATTTGTGGTCTATGCAGTTTTTTACCCTTACGCAGGGCAATAACAAAGAGCGCATTCTGATACTGCCAGAGCCGATAGATAAGACGAGGGAGAACGCTTCGTGGAAGCAAGATGACACATAAGCGTGCATCTGGCTCTCTAGGTCCCTCATCACATAGATTACCAATGATACCATGAATCAACCCATCGCCAAGGCAAGTGGGATATTCTGACAACAACATATGGTCAAGTGAAAAATGAGGCCAAGATTCTTTAGTTGCAGTTTGACATCTTCACGATCAAGCAGAATGCTCGTCCTCTACACAACTTCTACTCTTTTGCTCTATGGCATGTTCGAGAAGCTTCATAGCTTCATGCCAGTGATGATGTCTACTGAGCAATAGATGGCGTACATGAGGGTTGGAGTTTTCCTGGGTGGTCTAGATCCTGAGTATGAGGCAGCACACACCCAACTTCTCAACGGTGCAACTATCCTTCCCTTGGAATAGGCATACAATCATTTCAATTTGATCATTGTACCACTCCCTGCCACTACATAGACCTCCTCAGCCATGACTGCATCATGGCAGGGAAGGTACTACCCAGCTCAGAGGGCATGGTCCATGTGATAGAGGAGGTGGACGTCAGCGTGGTCCATGCACCTATTACCGTCGTCTTGGTCATTCAGAGGAGACATGCTATATGAAGCATAGATACCCCTCTTCTGCTCGTATAGACGAGCAATCAAGGCCCCCTGACAGTTTGACCCCTTCTACAGATTCACGATTAGATGATATTGTCTCCCGATCGAGGGATATAATGACTTATGCTGCCGATACTGCTGCAGATCCTTCAGTTGTTGCAACCCACTTTTACCAATTATAACAGTACATATATAAAGAGTGGACCATGGATTTTCCGGTTCTTCTCACCATTTGTCTAGACACAGAGCACATTTTACTTCATACATATATGTACCCTCTGGAAGATCAGTTGTCATTGCGAATGGGGCTCATTTACCTCTTACACGACAGAGGGATGTCCATTTGACACCATCCATGCGCCTGCATAATGTGCTACATGAATCGGATTTTCAGATCTATCTTGGGTCAATCTCGGGCTTATATCCAGAAAACTAAGATCCCTTCTGTAGTCTCTTTCCAACACTTCTTGGGTCGTCCTCGCCCTCTCTTAATTGACTCAACATCCCTAAACTCGCATCTCCTAACTGGTGCATCAGCTGACCTTCTTTGCATGTTGAAATTTGAGAAGCAGAAGAGAAATCGATAAACAAAATAATAAACATCAAGAACACGAAGATTTACGTGGAACCCTACTCCCTAAGGAGCAGGATGAAATCACGGGAGAAGCCCTCAAAGGGGCTAGATATTAGAATTCTCAAAGAGACATGTGGTGTGGGTCTCCTTATATAGCCTCATAGACAATTCAGAGTCCCACCGCTCATCCATGTGGGACTAAACATGAGTGGGGTAATTGAATCTTGGAAAGATCCAATTACCCATCTATTACATTCTCTAACACTCCCCCTCAAGCTGGAGCTGAGAAAACTGCAGCTTGCAAGAAAAAGAAAGTATACAACATGTCTTCACACAATACATCACTAGAAGAACACATATTCGCTATAGGTAGAAGACCTCGCACGAGGACGAGTAAGCGGCTTTCAGGTCACCGGAATGTATCTCTATCATGCTTGTAGAACCGCTGTGATATCAGGTCACCGGAACATATCTCTGTCGTGCCTGGAGAAGAATCGTCGTAGAAGAAGTCCAGCGTAGAGTACTGATCGGGTCGTAAAAGGAGTATACTCCCTGATGAAGAATTTGGTGCTCAGTGAAGACGGTTGATCAACAAAATCTGGAGTGTCGGTTTGTCAGTCGTGGTCAAGCAGTATAAGTTGTGAAGAATACATCTCTGACTCCCCCTTTTTCCCATATTTGATTGAATAAAGAGCGGATATCATCAAGCATGGCCTCAAATTTCAGCGAAATTCAGTCGAATTTCTGTCGAATATCGATATCCTATCGAAATCGAAATTCGACCGAAATGACCGAAATTTCGATCGAATTTCAACCGAAATTCCACCGAAATTCTGTTTCGGTCGGTCACCGAAATGGTGATCGAAACCGACATTTAGGGCCTTGGCATCAAGTTGGGAGAAACAAATGAATATCATGCACCATTTTTTATCATTCATTTTCATTTTTTGTTCTTGTTTTTTTGCACAATTCAATTTTTTTCGTACAACTTTTTTATACATAGCCTTCTTTTTTTTTCAAGCCGTTCATTTTTTTGGCTTTCACTCCCTTTTTTTAACAAATAAACGTGCCCCGTTTGGGCCTGTAGATATTTATATTATGATGTTTATCTCTTCTTCTTGGATTGTTTTCTTAACTCTCTTTACTTTGTATGCTTTATATAATTTACCCATAGGCTACTCTCCTATATAAGAGAGCCTAGGATTACTGGAATAAACAAGTCTATCTTTTTTCCCAACATGGTATCAGAGCGACGATCCTAGACCGGAGCTCTCGTACCCAAACCCTAGCCCTAGCCTTCCATCACCCAACCTCTATACGCTGCCACAACCGGCGGCTCTCAGCAGCCTCCGACCCTATCTGTGGCACCTCTACCGCCGCCCCAGCCACGACCCCGCATGTGGCACCTCTCACGCCGCCTCTACCCTCTCTTCCCCTCCCTGTGGCACTGCCGCCCATAGCGGCACTGCTGCTCTCGGGTCATCCGCTCCCAGCGGCTTCGTTGCTACCTGCCACGTTTTGTGCCCCAACAACATCCCACGGCCCTAGCCTTGCGGCCCTAGCCGTATCCCGAAGTCGTCATCGATTTCTTTTGAATTTGGTTGCAATATAAGTCTACATATGCAACCAACTTCCCCAATGTTCACGTAGACATTCCTTTGGTCGAAGTCTACAATCCTCGTCTCCTTCGATCGGCAAGATGACAAAGAACAAGATTGATATCCCCATCACGGGCGCCTTCAGGGGTCCAACACCCATAGTCAAGATGGATGGGTCAAATTATGAGTTGTGGGCCATGCAATTCATGAGCCTGATGAAGTCGATGGGTAAGAAGCACATACTCACTGAAGACGAGCCGACGGAGAAGACATGATTGTATGCCTCATGGGAGGCTGATGATGCTTATGCACAAGTCTGGTTGTCTGGTGCCCTTCTGCCTGATATTGCAAACGAAGTCCTACACCAGCCCACAACCAAAGCCATGTGGGACATTCTTGCTGCCACGTATTCACATGACAAGAATGAGACAAAGATTTTACAGCTACAACATGACATCTTTACTATTAAGCAGAATGAACGTCCACTACATGCACACTATACTGCCTTGCGTAGTATGTTTGAGAAGCTTCATAGCTTCATGCCACTCGGTCACTCCAGAGCAGATGAAGACATTCCGAAACGTTACGATGGTTGGCATATTTCTGGCCTCTCTTGATTCACAGTACAAGACCGCTTCCTCCCAGATACTAGCTGATACTACAATTCCTCCCATGGAAGAGGCATTTGGAGGTAGAGTAGGATTAATGTTCCTTCTTCAGTGCCAAACTCTTCTGCCATGGTGGCCTCTCGTGGCAGGGGCGGTTCATCTCAGTTTCACAGACGAGCATCACGTGGTACAGGTGGAAGTGATCGTGGACCATAGTGTAACTATTGTCATAGATCTGGTCATACAGAAGATACATGCTACTCCAAGCATGGTTTTCCAACAACATCACGTGTAGCGGAACATGCCCAGCATCAGCAATCTGCTCCACTCACATCAGATCAGCGATATGATGCTCTTGTGTCTTGATTGAGAGATATGGTGTCCCCATCTGGTTCCTCAACACCTGCTTCAGAGAACAGTTCAGACATTGTCACTACTGCAGGAGAAAGCACCTCAGGTGGTGTTCATGCCTCTTCCTCTTATCATGGTATTGATATCTCGGAATGGATTATTGATTCTGGAAGCCGCACATCACTTGTGTGGAGATAGAGGTCAGCTCATAGCATACAGCAAGGTCTCTCCAGGACGGACAGTTGTCATAGCTGATGGGACTCATTTCCCTATCACGGGATAGGGGGAGATTGCCTTGACAGCCTCTATGCAATTGCAGAATGTGTTGCGTGTTCATGATTTCTCAATGAATTTACTGTCGACCAGTCAGATTACTAAGGATTTAAACTGTCGAGCAATTTTTGACCCATCATCTCTTATTTTTCAGGACATTCTTACGGGCAAGGTGATTGGTTGTGGCCGTGAGCAGGGCGGACTCGATCGACTAGTCCACACACTGTTTGGAAATTTTGTTTGGATATTTTCTCCTATCATGATCGTCATTTCCATATATTCAACACTTATTTGTATCCACCAACTTTTTCACCGACATTGTGCCATCTATTTAAACATTGTGACCTTCCTTATGTCAAGATCCGCTTTGAGTATGTACTATGGTTAAGTACATTTCGTTATGGATGTGTTTTGAGTTGGTTTTCCCTTCTTCCTTGTCCTATCCGAATCTAGAATAACGAGTACATCTTCTAATTCTACCATTTTTTAGGAAGTCCACCATTTATCTCTCTCACATTTGGGGATAAAATAAAATCCGGTAAATTTGACTTTATTGATGTTATGAATACCAATGTCTTTATAATCCCGGATGTCACTACTAAAGTGGGACAAAAGTATGCACGCAAGTGAGCACGTTGTTCTATAAGTTTGTCATTTCTGACAAGTGCAAGAAAGATCACTTACTAAAACAGTATGTTTCTTACCTCTTTTTAATTCATAATATGTTACTTGTTATCATGTAAGAATTTCATATAAATGAAGCAAACCACCTCTTATACGAGTGATGTAGTAGCCAATGCTTCTCTTTGACATTCACATATACAGTTTATGTCTTTAAAGCCACAACTGGTAGGCTCCTTGCATCTTTCAAAACAACATGATAACTCTCATCAGAACCTACAAACTAATAACAACCATCAAATGCATCAGTTTATTGTTTCTTAGGTGTATTGTGGGTATCAAATCACTTTGACGTATTCTTATACCATTCTTTCAACGCATTCATGAAATGTGTTACCAAAGGGTACAACTTTTCATAAATGCGATATATAATCTCCATTTCCTGCCAAGTCCTAGCATATTTATAAATAACCTTATTGATGTATTTTTTAAATGCGTTATAGATGGCACATTTTGAAGATGCGATATAATTACACTATCCGGGGAATTAAAATATATGTTATCATATGTGTGAAATTATGTTTTCCGGGAATACTGGTTAGGAACTTACCTCATTAGATTGTACCTGCTTCACTAGTTTGGTGGTAGAGTAGTGCGCCTACCACCCAAAAGACCAGGGTTCGAATCCCTCCTTGAGAAGGATTGCGTTAGGAGCCAACAACCATTGTAAACAATAGTCGGATCTTTCAACATGGATTTGATAAGAATCCTTGTAGCCGATCCTACTTAAATTGAGAGAACACTTTGCCATTTTTTATTCATTCCATTTAGATTGTGAGTGGATGGTGCTAGTTCTTTTAACTGTCTCTTTATCAACTGATTTTGTATGGAAATTATTGAAGTTACTCATCACATGATGAATTCAAAAGCACCAAAACACATGGTGGTTGAAACTGAAAATGAGGATTGTGGAGTATAGCCCAAATAGTAGGAGCATGGCCAGAAAGCGTACATATGGGACCCCTGTGATCTCCAAAAATATGGATTCGAATTATCTCTAAAAGTCATGACTAAGTTGCTTTATCTTCATTAACTAATGAAAAAGCAAGTGTGATAACATGATCAACGACATCACAACCACAAGCAACAAACATCTTATGCTTGTACTTTGTATATGCATAGAAGGTCGTATCGACGATATATCGACGATATATCGATTTCGACAGGGTGGGGGTATCAAAATCACCTAGTATATCCTTTTACAGGGATATCGACGATATATCGCCGATATATCAGTAAAAAATGACTGGATTCAGTATAAAAAATCCTGGATATCGATCAATATCGCCGATATTTCGTCGATATCTCTATATATCAATGTTATTATTCATGCAAGATTGATTCCACTACTTATCTAGCTACAACCAGTATTAAAACACATATCTAGCTACACCTAGTATTAAAACACACAATGCTTTATATATATTTTGTTTCGGGTATAATACGACAGGAGGGTGCATACAATGGTTCTTCAACTTGGAGTATATTTCCAAGTTATTTCATGTTGTAAAACTTGAATGAAATTCATTTCTAATATATATAAGTCAATTCTTCAAAAAAATATTTATAAGTCAAGAGTCAACATTAATATCGATATGTTGGAAATGATCGATATATGCGATATAAACTTCATAGATGACCGATATGTGTGATCTAAAGTATATTTGTAAGTTATTTGGTGATTTAAGAACTTGAATGAACTCCATTTTCAATATATATAGGTCAACAACTAACAGTACCGTCGATATGTTCGATATGACCGATTGTGCAATATAAGGATCATAGTCTTCACAAATGATCTATATGTGTCATCTAAGTGTATATTTGTAAGTTATTTTATGTTATAAGAACTTGAATGGAATCCTTTCCAATATCTACAGGTCAAGAATAAACATTAACAACGATATGTTCGATATGACCGATATGTGCGATATATGGGCTATAAATGACCGATATGTTTGACATAAGTGTATATTTGTAAGTTATTTGTTGTTCTAATATCTTGGATGATCTTAATTTCTGAAAAAAATGACAAAAAATTGCCTTTTTAGCCATTTCTGACATTTCCACTGATATCGTCGATATATCGAGGATATATCCCAATATATCCAATTCCTGTGTGGTCCGAAATGGTATCGATATCGATACGGCCTTCTTTGCTTTGTATACATGTTTATATCATCAATGTTGTTGACAAGCCTAAAATATTTAAAAGCATTTATCCATGGACCAAAGGCCCAAGTCTCAAACACCTATCCATCAGTCATGCAAGTTTTTAAATATGCCACAATTCTTGGAATAGATCCTCCAACACTCTAAATAGATATGGTAATAGATATAAAAGTTTGTTATATGACTGGGTTTAATCTCCATACACTGAATCTATAGCCTTTTTTATCGAGTTTCGTGTACTTTTCTACAACTGACTAGATATCTATAGTCATTGAAATGACAATTTATATAATTAAATCTTTGACCAATGTGGATATATTGATTAATAAAACTTCTAGCCATAAAATTACAATTAAATTGTAGGTGAAGTCCAGTATGTTGTGCATCGACCTTGGTTATCATTAACTTGTCGATTGGTCGATGGTTACTAGACAACTGCCACTTACAATCTTTCTATTTGTTAGTGCAATAAGCAACCCAAACTTTGTATTTATCCATCAAAAAATATATGCGGTTTGATATGAAAGCTTCACTAGATGCATCAAATATGTCCGACTTAAAAGCAATGTTACAATAGTTGTCCAGGTAGTTTGATCAGTTTGTCCGGCTATGCTATTCGAGGGTTAACTGGATATGTCACTAATTGTGACTGACTAATGAAAAAATATTATTATAACTTTATGGGTTTTCGTACTTTTTGACGTGTAAGGTAAACGATACATAAATAAAGGAGACATTCAAAATTGTTCGAATTATAAAGGTATCAAATTGATGAGTCATACTATGAAAATTTAGGAATGTGTGATTGAAAGAAGGCTAAGACAAGTTTCCAAAGTAACAGAAAACCAATTCGGATTTATGTCAGATTAGTCAAGTATTGAAGCTATCCACATATTGAGGAGAACAATGGAGATTTATCGAGCTAAAAGGAAGAACCGTCATACGATTTTTTATTGATTTGGAGAAGGCTTATGATTTTGTTCCATGGGAGATCTTGTGGAGAGTTGGAGAAGAGACAAGTACATGTCTAGTACATCAATCTTATAAAGGATATTCATGATGGTGTGTAAGAATCCAGTCTGGGAAGACTGACCATTTTGACATCAGTATCGGTTTACATCAAGGATCAACTTTAAGTCCATTCCTTTTTACCTTAATTATGGATGAGTTGACTGGTGATGAATACCCATTCATCACTCTTTATTCTTATATTTTAGCTACAAAAACCTATGCAAATGCATGTAGATATGTGTAAATAGGGTTAGTTAGCAAAAGCATGCATGTTTGTAAAATTAGATAATTAGCATGTTTTTGTGCAAAAATAAAAGAATAAAGATGAAAAAGAAAAAGAGGGAAATATTTAGAATAAATATTGAGCAACCTAACCCAAGGGAGGGCTCAGCATGGGCCTGACCGCATAAAAGCCAAGTAGAGGGAGATAGGGGTTCACTTATATATATATTTGTAAATCAATAAAATAATATTTTCCTCAACCAAAAATATACTTGTATATATTTTGTATATACTTAGGAACTATTAAAAACAAGATAAAAATCTAAAAATCAAAAATACCAAAAAGAACCTTTCACCATGTACATAGACCACCTCCCTTACCTTATTTCACCTTGTAAATAAAGCTATTTTTTCCAAAACTTTTTGTAAATATTTTATGGTATATATTGTACATAAAATAAATAAAAAGAATTAAAACAAAAATCAAATAAAAATTACAAAACTAAAAATACAAAAATATCTTGTATATATACCATGTATATAATTGTGCATAAATAATTATTTCCCCTATGTATATAAATAATAAAAATAAAATAAAAATAGCCTTTTATTCCTCATTTTATCCTATAAATAAATAAAATATAAAATAGGAATAAAAATGTATAAAAATAAATAATTAAAAATCAAAAATCAAAAATCAATATAGTGTATATATACCTATGTATAGCTACTATGTATATACTTTATTTTAATTTCCAAAAATTAATTAAAAATCACAAAAAAATAGAAAAAATTAAAACAAACATTTTTCATGTTTTAAGTTTTTGAAAATTCGGCCATTTAAGGCCCCAAAAAAATCAAGTAAAATTTCAATAATTGGCGGGCTCTGATTGGTCCACGGGGGATTGTTGACCCCCGGTCAACACCTCCCCCAGGACCACCAGAGCCCGGGTCTGTTCATTCGACCCGCCTTCTCGGATTTTTCTCTTGATGACCCGATTTCCATCCACCCCAAATCCGGGTCCGCAATGACCATGTCACATCCGAGAAGCGCGCCGGAGCTTTGGCCTCGAGATCCGCGCATCAGCTCGCCCTACCCGCCACCTCCTTTCCGGACCTGCACGCATATATATTCCGAGCTCCGCCGCACTCTCAATCCATCTTTGGCTCCCCATTCTCTCTCCAGTGAGCTCCATCGCAACCAGCAAGGTGCCAGCTTGCATCCGCCGGTGTCGCAGCGAGGAGGAGGTGCTTGGACCATCGATCCGGCTGCCTTGCGCCGCCGTGCTCCGACGTCTGACCGGAGCTCGAGCCTCGGGTGTTGACGACCCTTGAGGCAAGGACCAGGAGTTAGCCACACTCCAGCCCAGTCTCCCGCATCATCCAGGTACCCATTTCGCTTACCCATTTAGTGTAATTTCCGATTTCGCCCAAATCCGTTCTCCGACGTGTTCCTCTGATTCCGACCATCACGCACACTATCTCGATCATCGGAGCACACCACCATCTCCGTCGTTCCCCCACGCACGTTCTTCGCCCAGCCATCCAACCCAGCTCGCCCCGGAGCTGGGAGTCGAGCTCCTCCATCCCCAGCTCGCCGGAGCTCCTTCGCACCGATCCACCAGCCACCTTCACCCCGCTTCTTTGGGTCGAGGCACTTTGCCCTCGACCCGCGAAGCTTTCTGGTTGCTTTGCAGGTCCAAAGGGAGGCGTCTGAGCCCCCTTACATTCCAGCCAGGAGCTTCGCGCCGCCAGCCTCGCCGGAGCCCCTCCAGGGCTCGGCTGGGCTATCGGACTATACCATCAGCTGCGGGGCTTCACCGCGAACCTGTTCCGATATCCAGCAGCAGCTGACGAGGACGACTGCAGGCGCACGAGGCCTGCGAAGCTCGCCGGCGTCGTGTTCTTTCACCATCCTCCAGAGCCGTCCGATCAGACCCTCTGCTCCAGTTTCCATCTTGAGCGTCCATTCTTCGAGGAGCAGCAGCCGTTGATCGATCCGAGGGACTCATCCGGACCGTTGCAGCAGAGGAGAGAGGCATCGGAGCCCAGCACCGTTAGATCTTCCACGTGTCCTCGCCTCCACCGTCGATCGAGCCCAAGAGAAGAAGAGGAAGAGCGCCCGTCGTCCCGAGCCGTTGGATACACCACGTGGCGCGCATCTGGCCGTCGACGAATAAAGGGGTAATTTGCTTAGGGCCCCCTCTTAGTTTGTCGTTTTATTTCTAGTCCTGTAAATATTTTTAGAACTTTATTTACGTAGGGTAAATTGCATTATGGACCTTGTGCTTAGTTTTATCTGCATGTATGCCCCTGTGTGTATGTGACCACGTGCTTCGCCACGTGCTTCGTTGGGCTTTTTACATCTTTTCACCTGTAGTTCTGGGTTGTTGTTGAATGAAGAAAAGCTTTTTGGTATTTGCAGTTATACCCCTGTGAGTGTTTTAATTGTGCATGTGCGGATTTTATTGGGTAAATTGCAACCGAGTCCCTGGGCTTTTGATACAAGTTATCAACAGGCCCTAAGACTTAGTTTTTATTACCAAGAGGCCCCTGAGTGCCCCAGGCACGCGCCACGCGCGTGTTTAGCTGGGAAAATTGCTCCTAGGCCCCCAGACTTTCGGGTATTTGCACATTCGTCCCTGTGCACAGTGCCCACTTTGCATTTTTGAATAAAATATCAAACCACCTCCAAATCCAATGAGATTTTGACACATGGCTCCTGCCATGGTGTAGGAATTTCAGTGATTTTTGAGGACATTTTTACTTTCATTTAGTATTTTTAAAAATTCAAAAACATCCTTTTTAGCTACTGTCTAGGTTTAAAAATACCAAAAAAATATAAAAACCCCACCAAAAACTCTAAAAAGCTTTTCTTCATTGCTTAAAAACCCAAAAAATTGAAAAATCCCTAAAAACCCATAAAAATTATAATAATTAATTTAAAAATCCAAAAACAATAATTAGAGTGCCTAAATTTTCCTTATTCTTCCTAGATTACAGGAAAATTACCTCCAGGACTTTTTAAGATCCTTAAATATTTTATTTTTGGGTCTTAAGCCTTGCTGGACAGTACCTTTTATTTTTAGCACTGTTTGATTTTTAGAAAATAATTTACCCGTCAGAAAAATATCAAAAATTAACCAAAAACACTTAAAAACATAAAAAACATAAAAACAATTTTTCTTGAATTTTTGCTTGCTTTTTGGTGTGTTTAATAAATTGCCTAAGTGTGCTTTTATTTTCTTTCTCTTATTTTCTTAACCTTTTAAAAATCCAAAAAAATATAAAAATTCATAAAAACCTCTAAAAAACATTTTCTTTTATTTTTATTTCATTTTCACTACTTCGTAGGCCCTAGGCCAATCCGTGCTCCTTGTGTTCGACCCTGGGAGCTATACCAGGTTAATATCATAGCTAGGACCGCTTGTTTTGCCTTGTTTGATTTTTGACTCATTTCGCGGTTCGATTTTTCTTGATACACACCGTCTCTGAGATCCGGGTCGCAACGACCCTTGTTTCATTACCTTCACCCGGGTCTTAGTGGGTTTTGGGTGTCTACCAGAATGGCGCCGTTGCCGGGGAGCACGGCTTAGTAGTGTTTTAGTTTTGATTTTCGTTTTTGTTTTCGCGGTTTTTCGCGGCTCTTCGGAGCTCGCGGCTTTTCGCGGCTTTTGTATTTATTTTCTTTTTGTTTTATTTTGTTTTATTTTGATTTTCTTTTCTTTTTATTTTTGTTTTATTTTTTTGTGTGGTTATTTTATTTCCATTTTTGCACATATATCCTCATTTTTATTTTTCATTTACTATTTGATTATTTTATTGGTCTGACCACTTTCTTTCTTTTCTTGCGAGGGCCCGAGGACCGCGGAGGCAACTTTCGAGGAGCCGGTGCAGCCGCGAGACTCGGAGGCGGCTTCCTTCTCTACGAAGCCGCAGGAGAGAGCGAGAGGAGAGAGTTGAGTGGAGTGAGGCAGTAGGATAGTTTTATTCATTCATTTATTATTAATTGTAATAATACAGGCCTCTAACTGTGGACTTGGACTGTTAGACTTAGATCGTAGCGGGTCTGTTTCGCCGAGCACCGGCGTGCTCGGGGGACCCATTAGGACCCCTCGGTTTTTACGCGGCTTTTCTTGCGGTTTTCTTTTTATTTCTTACTGTCATTTTCCGGATTTTTCGCGGTTTTGCTCGAGCCCCTAGACATAGGATTTTTTGTTGATTGTGACGTAAGATTTCTAAGGCCCAACACTTAATAGAATATCTGTTCCTATAGAACGTAATTGGACCTTACTAAAATTCACTAAAAAAGTTAGTTTAATTGGATTTGAGACCACGTGCCGTTAGGAGTCACATACAACGCTGGCAGGACCCGTTGTGGCGGGCACCGAGTGACTCCCAAGATCGGACTCCGGACTCGATTCGGTTAACTAACTATTGTTCTTCACGATCAATAGAAGTTGCTTGTCTAAGGTCGATTTTTACCGTTGCATCATATAGCTTAGTTTATTTTCTGTCTTTATTTTATGCGCGGATCATTTTGCATGTAGAGTGCTGGCGGCAGGTACGCATTTCTTACTCAGCATGCATCATTGATTTCACGTGCATCGGCTTTTTCGTCTTCTCCCCCCGTTTTTGGACTTAATAACCAGGAGAACCGATAAATTCGTTAGGCAATTTTGTTTGCTTGAAAAATACCTAAAAAGAAAAACCATAAAATTGGGACTGTTTAAAATTATTGATCTTAAAACTCGCTCACCCTAAAAATTGTGTCTTGGGGAGAGCAACCCCCTCATTATTTGGTTTGCTTGTGCGAGAGAGTGACCCCGAACACTAGGTAGAGCCCCCCGTTGCGAAACCCGACTGATTACCGACACATCCGTGCGGGCCAGTCTCTTGGGTTAGCAGCGGATATCCTAACAGGTCACGTAATCGCTCTGCTATTTTGATTGTTCACCAAAATAAAATAGACAAGATAATTTGACCGAACTTTCACGGTCTTCAGCTCGCGTTGCGTTGGTGAACCGGGGGTTTGTTTTCTGATCGTAATTTTTCCAGATCTCATCCGCCCTACTCGCCAGATCAAGATGATGGGTAGACGATCTCTTAGGCAGCCTCTGGCTGCACCGCTTTCGGGCGCGTCTACCACATCATCTAGGTTGGCTCGCGAGAGCTCAGACCCGCTCTCCGAGCCCGAGTATGACTCCACCCTGTTCCCCCTCGACCCCCTTTCTGACTTACCTGAGAGACCTGAGCCCGAGGAGAGACTTATTCATTTGACAGCACCTGAGTTGGGCTCCTTCGATTTTGCAGACGTCGCGATGGCCGGCAGTTCTGACGATCACTCCCGCAGACCAGAGCACTTTGTACTAGACCAGGGAGCGATCAACTCCACCCTGATCGCACAGTTAGAGACAGTCCAGCAGCAGCTCCGCGATCAGGGAGCTTTTATGATAGAGATGAGGCGCGAGATGGAGAGGCTCAGAGCAGAGAGAGATGTACAGAGCGAGCCCGAGGAGCCCGATGAGGCACAGGCACAGGCACGAGCCGCAGCAGCAGCAGCAGCAGCCGCGGCCGCCGCCGCAGCGGCAGCAGCCGCAGGAGGAGCAGGACCACCTAGACCGATGAGGGATTTACACAATCCCGGCTCTACACTGATGCACCACTGGGTGGTGGTTCTGGCTATCGTGGGGGACTTCAAGTTCCCCCCGAACACCTTGCAGATGCTCCCGCGGTTCCATGGACTAGCTACAGAGGAGCCCCATCTCCACCTCCAGGAGTTTCTCATGATTTGCAGTACTGTCCACGACCGGCATGTGGACCAGGATACCATACGGATGATTGCCTTCCCCTTTTCCCTAGCAGACAGAGCAGCCACCTGGCTGAAGCATCTGGGGAGGTTTGTGTACACCTGGGAGCAGCTCCGCACCGAGTACTTGAACAAGTACTATCCACTCGGGCGGACGAACGCGGCAAGGGCCCTGATCAGCAACTTCTCCATGTTCCCCAACGAGCAGTTCCACGAGGCTTGGGAGAGGTTCAGAGAGCTCCTGGACAGATGCCCACACCATGATATCACGAAGCCGAACTTGGTTCAGAGTTTTTTCAGTGGGTTGTCACCAGAGCTACAGGGCTTGGTGAACGCTTCTTGTGGCGGGTCCTACTTCGCCAAGGACCATGACCAGGTCTGGGCTATTTTTGAGGAGATGGCGGAGAACTACATGGTTATGTCCCAGACCCGCCTCTACACGCAGAAGACCCAGCCACATCAGCCAGGACCCGTGCAATACCAGAGGATAGCACGGGTCGATGCAGGTCCTTCCAGTTCGTCTGCAGCAGCAGGAGCACAGGCAGAGTCATCAGCTGCAGACATGGGCATCATCAGCGAGAAGCTGGACCGCATGGAGTTGATCGAGAAGAAGCAGTGCCAGAGCATAGCACAGATGGATCAGATGGCACAGGTCTTGAGCGACCTGAAGACACAGCTCATGTGTCTCCAGGAGACACAGACGGCTTCTCAGCCCCGTCTTCAGTCGCGAGGCGACTCCGGCAGCAGTAGCAGCTCGTCCCAGCGCTCCAGCGTCCCAGCGCAGCCTAGACAGGTTCATCTTGTACAGGCGGAGCCGTACCAGCAGCCGCAGCACACCTACCAGTCCCCACCATCTCCAGAGATGCAGATGGTGGTCTACCAGCCGGACCAGCCGTTGGCAGTGCTACCCCCAGCCCCCTTGGATGCAGAGCCGTTGATGGATGTCAACGGGATCTGGTACGACCGTCCCCAGCCTGGGATCCGACGAGATCATCCCGAATTCAGGTGGGGGAGTGGTGGTGCCCAGCCCCAGCAGCAGCCGTCAGGCCAGGGAGGGCAGTACTCCCAGCCGAGAGACCATCACCAGCAGCCGCAGCAGCAGCCCCCAGCCTACCAGCAGCAGTCGTCCTACGGTCCTCGTCCCTATCAGCAGGGACAGTCTTGGAGGCGTGAGCAGCAGGCTCACCCGGGATACCAGCACCAGCAGCAGCCTCCTTCCTACCCCTCTCACCCGCAGCAGTACCAGCAGCCTCACCCACAGCGAGGCTACCCGTCGGGCTCCCACGAGAGCCCTGCCTTGGATGATATCGCCCGCCTCCTCACGGATCAGCAGGCGACCTTTCGACGGGAGATGGATGAGTTCCGCCAGGAGATGCGGGACTTGGTGAGAGGGAAGGCCGCCATACCTGCACAGATAGAGCCCAATCCGAACAACCTGAAGCGGAAGGCTGAGCAGGTAGTACATACTGAGTTAGCCACTCCTAGCGATCCATTTGATGATACTTCTTCAGATCTGTTTGATGTTGATTTTGCCACGCTTAGGAGCGGTAGGACCCCAGCCGGCGGCGGCGCCTCAGCTGAGCACCATCCAGAGGCGCCCCAGGAGGAGGAGGAGAGCGGTACTGAGGCCGCCCCAGATGATGACGGTGGTACTGAGGCCACCAGAGATGCTGATCCCACCGGCGGTACTGAGGCCGCCACTTCACCAGATCTAGGAGGTGGTACTGACGCCACCCCAGCAGCAGCCGAGCCAGTGAGCGGTACTGATGCCGCTCGACGTTTACCTTCAGCAGCAGCAGCAGAACAGCCCATCCGTGGTGGTACTGAGGCCACCGGTGTTTGTAGAGAGAGATCTGATGTTGTTTTTCCTCATGGTCATGTTTCTCAGGATTCTGTGATGAATAAAAGAAAAGGTTTACATTCTTTTGGTCCCACTGTGGTGCATGATGTATGTGTGGATCCGGTCCTTGAACCGCGTAGATCTTTTCCTAGTCCTTCATCTGAGAAGGACCCAGTGATCTCCTTCCCTAGAGCCCTTCAGATGGGGAAGGGGAAGAAAAATGACCCAAAAAAGAGAGAGCTTGAGGAGTTCAGCCAGAGCATGATCGATCGCTTCCACATCCAGCTGACCCTCCAGGAGGCTTTGCAGCACATCCCCCTTCTCCAGAGATCTTTGAGAGAGAGGACTACAGTCAGGAGGAGGAGGAGGAACCACACTTCAGAGATCCATGTGCTGACCAAAGCCACGTGCTTCGCGATCCAGAACCGACTGCCAGCCAAGAGGCCAGATTCAGGGGCCCCGTATGTCAGATGCCAGATTAGTGAGCAGTGGTTCGACCGTACTCTTCTAGATAGCGGATCGTCGATCAACCTTCTTCCGGCAGCCCTTCTCGACCGCTTCGAGTTGGGCACTCTTCGACAGAGCAGGACAGTCCTTCAGTTCGCTGATCGATCTGTCAAGAGGCCGAAGGGGTTGCTACGCGACGTTATCGTCACGATTCAGGGTCTGCAATTCCCCGTGGACTTCGTAGTGTTGGACATGGAGATCCCTGAGTCAGTGACCGATACCCCCATCATCCTTGGTCGTCCGTTCTTGGCCACAGCCAAGGCGGTGACTGATCATGATAGCGGGAAGGTGTACTTTCGCGTCCAGGGCGAGAGTATACAAATAGAGACGGTCGAGGACTACAGAGCCAGATCTAGATCCCGCTCAGATGCCAGCACCGACTCAGAGCAGCTGACAGACGCAGAGCCAGACATCCACCAGGACTGTGATTTTGTGATCACAGATGACGAGGCAGCTTGGGCAGACCTTGAGTCACAGACTACCCTCTCACTTTCAGATACAGCTGATGCAGGGATGACAGCAGAGGAGAGTCTGGAGAGCACAGACCTGGGTTCGGATACAGTTGCGGCAGCAGAGTCGGTTCTCGATCGCAGCACGGTGATTAGTGATGGTGGTGCTGAGGCCACCTTGTTTTCCGGTGGTACTGATGCCACCGATTCTGATACAGATCCCTCGGATTCAGAGTCTGATTGGGCCGATTGTTATGATCAGATGCCAGACCTGAGTCCACCCGAGCCTACAGAGGAGGAGGTAGAGGCAGAGCAGAGCAGAGACAGTGCAGTTGAGCAGCCTTCTCCCGACCCAGTTTGCGAGAGTACACTTTCACTTTCCCAGGCAGATTTGGCAGACCTTGCAGCGTTCACTCAGTTTCTTCCACAGCCAGATTTGCCGGCACCCAGCATTCCAGAGCTGAAGCCGCTCCCTACTTCGCTGAAGTATCGATTCCTTGCGGGCGATCCTGAGATGTACCCAGTCATCATCTCCGCTGAGTTGACTGGAGAGCAGGAATCCCGTTTGATGGGGGTTCTTGAAAAGAACCGCAAGGCGATCGGATGGAGCGTAGCAGATCTCCATGGGATTAGTCCATCAGTGTGCTCCCACCACATCTATCTCGAGGATGGGGCGAAGCCGTCGCGTGAGTTCCAGCGGCGTCTGAACCCCAACCTGAGAGAGGTTGTCATGAAGGAAATATCGAAGTGGTGGGGTGCAGGTTTTATTTATCCCATTTCCGACTCCAAGTGGGTCAGCCCCTTGCATGTGGTGCCCAAGAAGACGGGCATCACGACTGTGATCAGTGAGTCGGGGGAGGAGATTGCTACACGGGTACCCACCTCTTGGAGGGTTTGTGTTGACTACAGGAGACTCAACCAAGCCACCAAGAAGGACCATTTCCCCCTGCCTTTTATTGACCAGATCATTGAGAGACTGGCAGGGAAGAGCCATTATTGCTTCCTGGATGGGTACTCGGGCTACAACCAAGTGGCCATCGCTCCTGAGGATCAGGAGAAGACCACCTTTACCTGTCCCTTCGGCACATACGCTTTTCGACGCATGCCATTCGGGTTATGCAACGCCCCTGCGACTTTCCAGAGGTGCATGCTGTCGATCTTTTCGGACATGGTAGGGGAGTGCCTTGAGGTCTTCATGGATGATTTCTCGATCTACGGCGACAGATTTGATTCTTGTCTTGACTGCCTAGATCGAGTACTCCAGCGATGTATTGAGTATCACTTGGTGCTATCTTGGGAGAAGAGTCACTTCATGGTGACTCAAGGGACGGTGCTTGGCCACATCATCTCCAACAGGGGCATGGAGGTTGATCCGGCCAAGGTCGATGTCATTAGAAAACTCACACCGCCGTCCAATCTGAGGCAGTTACGGTCATTTCTGGGGCACGTTGGATTTTACAGGAGATTTATTCAGGATTTTAGCAGGATTGCCCGACCGTTGACCGACCTCTTGACGAAAGACACCGAGTTCCTTGTCGATGACAAGTGTCTTTCGTCGTTTGCTACTCTCCAGAGATGTGTGATTGAGGCTCCTGTCCTCCAGCCACCTGATTGGTCTCTCCCATTTGAGATCATGACGGACGCCTCCGATTTTGCCGTAGGGGCAGTGCTGGGACAGAGGAGGGATGGAGTGCCATTTGCTATACACTATGCTAGCCGCACATTGGATTCCGCCCAGCGGAATTACACGGTCACAGAGAAGGAGATGCTAGCAGTAGTGTTTGCCCTAGATAAATTCAGATCATATATCATTGGATCCCGAGTGACGTTGTTCACAGATCACACCGCCATCAGGTACCTCATGGCAAAGAAGGATGCCAAGGCCAGACTGACCAGATGGATCCTTCTACTCCAGGAGTTCGACATTGAGATCAAGGATAAGCCTGGAGTCAAGAATGTAGTGGCGGACCATTTATCCCGTTTAGAGCAGCCTGAGGAGTCAGAGCAGATTGATCCGATCAGAGATACCTTCCCAGATGAGGCGATCCTTGCTATCGCCTCACTCCCATGGTATGCCGATATTGTGAACTTTCTCGTTGCTGGGAAAGTCCCACAAGATTGGCCCAGGCAGAGGCTTGAGACATTCCTTGCGAAGGCCAAGTCTTACCATTGGGAGGATCCCATCCTTTACCACGAGGGAGGGGATAGCGTCTGGCGTCGGTGTATTCCTCAGGAGGAACAGCATAGCGTCCTCACTTACTGCCACAAGCTTGAGGCAGGGGGACATCATTCTGGGAGGAGAACGGCACAGAAAGTGCTCCAATCCGGTTTGTGGTGGCCTACCCTCTTCAAGGACTCAGATGAGTTCGTGAAGAGGTGTACTGACTGTCAGAGGATGGGCACTTGTGGACAGCGTGATATGATGCCGATGCAGCCCATTCACTTCTGTGAGGTTTTTGACGCATGGGGCATCGATTTCATGGGTCCATTCCCTAAGAGTCAGGGATTTGAGTACATTCTGTTGGCCGTCGATTATGTGAGTCGTTGGGTGGAGGCTATCCCCGCCCGAGCCGCTGATGCGAGGACAGTTTGCAGATTTTTGAGGAAGCACATCATTACGCGGTTCGGGGTTCCACGAGTTCTTATTTCTGATGGGGGATCTCACTTCATCAACGACCAGGTGAAGGCACTTGCTAGCGAGTTCGGCATAGATCATCGCGTTGCTACACCATACCATCCACAGACGAATGGTCTAGCCAAAGTGTCGAATAGGGAGATCAAGACTATTCTGCAGAAAGTCGTCCGCCCTGACCGAAAGGATTGGTCACAGCTATTGGACTCGGTCTTGTGGGCATATAGGACGTCTTTCAAGACACCTTTGGGCACATCTCCCTTTCGCCTCGTATATGGCAAGCCCTGTCACCTACCAGTTGAGCTGAGGCACAAGTCACTCTGGGCAGTTACAGACATTCTCATGGATCCAGATGGTATAGGAGACCAGAGGAGGGCAGAGCTAGCTGCCCTGGAGGAGCTTAGAGATTCAGCCTTCTCAAGCAGCCTACATTATAAGGAGAGGGTCAAGGAGTGGCATGATTCTCATATCAGCCACAAGCATTTTGAGATTGGACAGAGAGTATGGCTGTTTGATGCGAGGCTTAGATTATTTCCAGGGAAGCTACAGAGCAAATGGAAAGGACCTTATCTGGTTCGGAAGGTACACGACAACGGTAGCATCGACATATCCGAGTTGTCTTCTGAGAGTACCTTCCGAGTGAACGGCCAGCGGCTCAAGCCATTTCTAGATCATGAGCCGCGGGTCGTTGATATTGCCCCTATTCATTTTGCGTGAAATGTGGTCTTTGACTCACATCTAATGCATCTCACGCCTGAGCTTTACTGATCCTCCGCTGTACATAGATCCAGATGTCCATATCATCACATTCCTTAGTCCCACATCCCTTTCTTCATCTTATGATTACGCTATACTTAGGGTGTACTTTACCCTAAGTATAGGGGGGATGTGAGACATTTTGGGTATTTCTTTTGTTTCTGTTTACCCCTGTTTTGCTGCCTATACTTAGGGGCATTTCACCCTAAGTATAGGGGGGGTAGACCCGGTACATTCTCCACTCGGTTCTCCCTTAGTATACAACCTGCTATACTTAGGATTACTTGATCCTAAGTATAGGGGGGAGACCCGAGAACCTTTTGACTTTTCATTCTCCTTTTGTATAGCCTTCCTTTTCACTTCCCTATACATAGCACGAGTTATGTCTTCTTCATCGCTCTTGACTCCGAGGACATCGTTCGAGCTAAGTATAGGGGGGTGTGTATATATTTCATATATACTTTAGCCATAACTCGTACTTTGTGTGAGTGTGTTAATAAATAAAAATGGCTAAAAACCACAAAAATTAAAAAATTTTCATGTACATAATCTTCTTTTATTTTGCACATACATAGCTAGTGTACAAATTATTTTTGTAAAAATGATTTCAAAAAATCTTTTGTGTAAAGCTTGTGTAAATATTTTCTGTATCAAAATTATGTATATAGTACAAAATTTTTCCAAAATGTTTTGAAAATCAAAAGTTTGCAAAAATCTTGTGTAAATGTGTGTAAATATCTTTTTGCAAAACTTGCACTTCATGCATCATCATTCATGATTTCAAAACATTTTTCAAAAATTTTGCATGATTGTAAAATTTGTGTAAATATGCATCTTTTTGTACATATGTATATAGTTTTCCTTGGATGATAGTTGACATTTAAACTAGCCTGGAATTCAAATTGAGAAATGGAGCTTGATTAAGATCTTAATCCACCTAACTCTAAGAGGAACCTTATAGGGCTTAGGTTTAAGGCTTTTCAGGTCCATGGTGACTTAATTCTTTGAGTCCACTAGGCTATGATCACATGTCATCTCAATGAGCCTAAGTAGAGCACTTAACAACAACACATGACTCATATAGATTATGGCTTTACTTGGACAACCGCACTATGCACCGAGCTCTCTACGGATGAGGTGGTGAGGAGGCAGTCTTCCTTGACTTGGGGTAGCATATGAGGGTAGTACTTCTAGGTGGAACCTCTCTTCTTCATTTAGTGAAGGAAGTGCGTCTCAACTTGGTCTGGTCGCCATGAAGTCTAACGACGGGAGTTGTGGGTTGCAATAAAGCTTCAAAAGAGGGATAGTCTACTGGCTCAAGAGGAAAAACTCCTTGTATATATGCTGCACATGTACATGTTGTATAGATGCACTCGAAAAAAAAAATGTGAAAAAGAAAAGAACTCCAAAAAAGTGGTGGGTCTGAGAGAAAATGATAATCCCACCGGAGTATGTATATAAGTGCAATAAGCAAAGCTTGGTTTCATGATCCACCTGTTGTAGCTTGCAGCAGGGAGACTTGGCTACACTGGTCAAGCTCCCAAGGGTACTTGGCTACACTGGCCTTGACCCATTCTCTTCTTCCCCCTCTTCTTGAGCCGGTTGTACTTGAACTTAGAAGGGAATACCCCGCTCCTCGAGGAAAGAGTGGCCAGATTGAGGTCATAGAGTTACCTTGTTGGGGAGGGTTGTCAAGTTGCCATTTCTGAGGTGGAGAGCTTAGACCTCACTTTCACAGGACAGGAAAAGATTCATGATCTTCAGGGTTTGTGATTGATGACTTGTTCTGACCTGGAGCATTGAGGAGTCTTGGTTATAGAATAGTGGAACTTGGAGGCTGTTAGGTTTTAAGCTTAAGGCTAAATAAGGTTCCGACACATCAATAATCCAAAGATCTGATTAAGCTCCATACCTCAATTTAATGAAGGCAAGTTTAATAATCAACCTTGATCCATGTACATTCTCTTTTTCTTTTTCTTTCTTTTTCACTTCTTTTTCAAATAAGTGTTTGCTAAGGGACTAGCAAAGTATAGTATAGGGGGGTGATGAATACTCATTCATCACTCTTTATTCTTATATTTTAGCTACAAAAACCTATGCAAATGCATGTAGATATGTGTAAATAGGGTTAGTTAGCAAAAGCATGCATGTTTGTAAAATTAGATAATTAGCATGTTTTTGTGCAAAAATAAAAGAATAAAGATTTAAAAGAAAAAGAGGGAAATATTTAGAATAAATATTGAGCAACCTAACCCAAGGGAGGGCTCAGCATGGGCCTGACCGCATAAAAGCCAAGTAGAGGGAGATAGGGGCTCACTTATGTATATATTTGTAAATCAATAAAATAATATTTTCCTCAACCAAAAATATACTTGTATATATTTTGTATATACTTAGGAACTATTAAAAACAAGATAAAAATCTAAAAATCAAAAATACCAAAAAGAACCTTTCACCATGTACATAGACCACCTCCCTTACCTTATTTCACCTTGTAAATAAAGCTATTTGTTTCCAAAACTTTTTGTAAATATTTTATGGTATATATTGTACATAAAATAAATAAAAAGAATTAAAACAAAAATCAAATAAAAATTACAAAACTAAAAATACAAAAATATCTTGTATATATACCATGTATATAATTGTGCATAAATAATTATTTCCCCTATGTATATAAATAATAAAAATAAAATAAAAATAGCCTTTTATTCCTCATTTTATCCTATAAATAAATAAAATATAAAATAGGAATAAAAATGTATAAAAATAAATAATTAAAAATCAAAAATCAAAAATCAATATAGTGTATATATACCTATGTATAGCTACTATGTATATACTTTATTTTAATTTCCAAAAATTAATTAAAAATCACAAAAAAATAGAAAAAATTAAAACAAACATTTTTCATGTTTTAAGTTTT
Organism: Ottelia alismoides; assembly: GCA_037367405.1. Classification (NCBI taxonomy): domain Eukaryota; kingdom Viridiplantae; phylum Streptophyta; class Magnoliopsida; order Alismatales; family Hydrocharitaceae; genus Ottelia; species Ottelia alismoides. The sequence goes on from JAZKJV010000345.1 coordinate 444,783, forward strand.
TGAAAATTCGGCCATTTAAGGCCCCAAAAAAATCAAGTAAAATTTCAATAATTGGCGGGCTCTGATTGGTCCACGGGGGATTGTTGACCCCCGGTCAACACCTCCCCCAGGACCACCAGAGCCCGGGTCTGTTCATTCGACCCGCCTTCTCGGATTTTTCTCTTGATGACCCGATTTCCATCCACCCCAAATCCGGGTCCGCAATGACCATGTCACATCCGAGAAGCGCGCCGGAGCTTTGGCCTCGAGATCCGCGCATCAGCTCGCCCTACCCGCCACCTCCTTTCCGGACCTGCACGCATATATATTCCGAGCTCCGCCGCACTCTCAATCCATCTTTGGCTCCCCATTCTCTCTCCAGTGAGCTCCATCGCAACCAGCAAGGTGACAGCTTGCATCCGCCGGTGTCGCAGCGAGGAGGAGGTGCTTGGACCATCGATCCGGCTGCCTTGCGCCGCCGTGCTCCGACGTCTGACCGGAGCTCGAGCCTCGGGTGTTGACGACCCTTGAGGCAAGGACCAGGAGTTAGCCACACTCCAGCCCAGTCTCCCGCATCATCCAGGTACCCATTTCGCTTACCCATTTAGTGTAATTTCCGATTTCGCCCAAATCCGTTCTCCGACGTGTTCCTCTGATTCCGACCATCACGCACACTATCTCGATCATCGGAGCACACCACCATCTCCGCCGTTCCCCCACGCACGTTTTTCGCCCAGCCATCCAACCCAGCTCGCCCCGGAGCTGGGAGTCGAGCTCCTCCATCCCCAGCTCGCCGGAGCTCCTTCGCACCGATCCACCAGCCACCTTCACCCCGCTTCTTTGGGTCGAGGCACTTTGCCCTCGACCCGCGAAGCTTTCTGGTTGCTTTGCAGGTCCAAAGGGAGGCGTCTGAGCCCCCTTACATTCCAGCCAGGAGCTTCGCGCCGCCAGCCTCGCCGGAGCCCCTCCAGGGCTCGGCTGGGCTATCGGACTATACCATCAGCTGCGGGGCTTCACCGCGAACCTGTTCCGATATCCAGCAGCAGCTGACGAGGACGACTGCAGGCGCACGAGGCCTGCGAAGCTCGCCGGCGTCGTGTTCTTTCACCATCCTCCAGAGCCGTCCGATCAGACCCTCTGCTCCAGTTTCCATCTTGAGCGTCCATTCTTCGAGGAGCAGCAGCCGTTGATCGATCCGAGGGACTCATCCGGACCGTTGCAGCAGAGGAGAGAGGCATCGGAGCCCAGCACCGTTAGATCTTCCACGTGTCCTCGCCTCCACCGTCGATCGAGCCCAAGAGAAGAAGAGGAAGAGCGCCCGCCGTCCCGAGCCGTTGGATACACCACGTGGCGCGCATCTGGCCGTCGACGAATAAAGGGGTAATTTGCTTAGGGCCCCCTCTTAGTTTGTCGTTTTATTTCTAGTCCTGTAAATATTTTTAGAACTTTATTTACGTAGGGTAAATTGCATTATGGACCTTGTGCTTAGTTTTATCTGCATGTATGCCCCTGTGTGTATGTGACCACGTGCTTCGCCACGTGCTTCGTTGGGCTTTTTACATCTTTTCACCTGTAGTTCTGGGTTGTTGTTGAATGAAGAAAAGCTTTTTGGTATTTGCAGTTATACCCCTGTGAGTGTTTTAATTGTGCATGTGCGGATTTTATTGGGTAAATTGCAACCGAGTCCCTGGGCTTTTGATACAAGTTATCAACAGGCCCTAAGACTTAGTTTTTATTACCAAGAGGCCCCTGAGTGCCCCAGGCACGCGCCACGCGCGTGTTTAGCTGGGAAAATTGCACCTAGGCCCCCAGACTTTCGGGTATTTGCACATTCGTCCCTGTGCACAGTGCCCACTTTGCATTTTTGAATAAAATATCAAACCACCTCCAAATCCAATGAGATTTTGACACATGGCTCCTGCCATGGTGTAGGAATTTCAGTGATTTTTGAGGACATTTTTACTTTCATTTAGTATTTTTAAAAATTCAAAAACAGCCTTTTTAGCTACTGTCTAGGTTTAAAAATACCAAAAAAATATAAAAACCCCACCAAAAACTCTAAAAAAATTAGATACTGTTGTTTGCTTGTTGTTTGATTTTCTAGCCAATTTTGGCTATTTTTCATTGCTTAAAAACCCAAAAAATTGAAAAATCCCTAAAAACCCATAAAAATTATAATAATTAATTTAAAAATCCAAAAACAATAATTAGAGTGCCTAAATTTTCCTTATTCTTCCTAGATTACAGGAAAATTACCTCCAGGACTTTTTAAGATCCTTAAATATTTTATTTTTGGGTCTTAAGCCTTGCTGGACAGTACCTTTTATTTTTAGCACTGTTTGATTTTTAGAAAATAATTTACCCGTCAGAAAAATATCAAAAATTAACCAAAAACACTTAAAAACATAAAAAACATAAAAACAATTTTTCTTGAATTTTTGCTTGCTTTTTGGTGTGTTTAATAAATTGCCTAAGTGTGTTTTTATTTTCTTTCTCTTATTTTCTTAACCTTTTAAAAATCCAAAAAAATATAAAAATTCATAAAAACCTCTAAAAAACATTTTCTTTTATTTTTATTTCATTTTCACTACTTCGTAGGCCCTAGGCCAATCCGTGCTCCTTGTGTTCGACTTTGGGAGCTATACCAGGTTAATATCATAGCTAGGACCGCTTGTTTTGCCTTGTTTGATTTTTGACTCATTTCGCGGTTCGATTTTTCTTGATACACACCGTCTCTGAGATCCGGGTCGCAACGACCCTTGTTTCATTACCTTCACCCGGGTCTTAGTGGGTTTTGGGTGTCTATCAGGTCACATTCAGGATAAGGTACCTTGATGCATGTCATTTGCCGATGATATTGTGCCGGTTGATGAGTCTAGAGATGGAGTAAATAGGAAGCTTGAGGCTTTAAGACATGCTCTAGAGGGATTTAGTATAAGTAGTGCTAAGATGGAATATATGAAGTGTATATTTGATGGAAGCAGTGGTGAAGGAATCGATGTGAAGATTGGGGAAGATAACATTCAGAAGAAAGATTCTTTTAAATAATTGGAATCTATTTTGCAACGTGATGGGGAAGTTGATGGAGATGTTACTCGTAGAATGAATGCATGTTAGTTTAAGTGGAAAGGAGCCTTTACTATTCTTTGTGATACAAGAATTCCATTGAAAATGAAATGAAAGTATTACAAATCATTCGTGAGACCGGTTATGCTATATGGATATGAATGTTGGTCTGTGAGGCGTAAACATGTGCAGAGAATGACAATAACAGAAATGGAAATGTTACGATGGATGTGTGATCATACACGGAAAGATCAGATTTGGAACGATGTGATCAGGGAAAGTTGGAGTAGCTTCAATAGAGGACAAAATGAGAGAGAACCACTTAAGGTGGTTTGACCATTTGCAAAGGAGTTTGAGTGATGCACTGGTTAGAAGATGCGAGATTTGTGATATAGAGCCTTTTAAGAGAGGACGAGGAAGGCCTAAAAAGTGTTGGAAGGAGAATATTTGAAGGGATCTTAGTTATTTGGATCTAAGCTTGAGAATGATCCAAAATAGATCCGAATGGAGGTAAAAATCCATGTAGCTGACCCTACTTAGTGTGGGACAAGGCTTTATTGTTGTTGTAAGTAAAAGTTAGATATGCACAATTTATTGTAATTCTACTTATACTTTCATCTTGTTAGTTAATGACCACACATTTGTAAATATATAAGATTATATTTATTAGACATATTTTGTATAAATAAAAAATACCTAACCAAATATTTCCGATTAATCGCCCAAATATCACATTTGATAGTTGGGATCTATTTTGCAACGTGATGGAGAAGTTGATGGAGATGTTACTCATAGAATGGATGCAAGTTGGTTAAAGTGGAAAGGAGCCTCTACTATTCTTTGCGGTATAAGAATTCCTTTGGAAATCAGAGGAAAGTATCACAAAGCACCCGTAAGACCGGCTATGCTTTATGGATCTGAATGTTGGCCTATGAACTGTAGACATGTCAAAGCATGGCAATAACATAAATGAAAATGTTACGATGGATGTGTGGTCATACATAAAAAAATACCTAACCAAATATTTCCGATTAGTCACCCAAATATCACATGTTTTTCTGCAGTGACCCCTACGATTGAATACCGAATCAACGATTGAATACCGAATGTCGACTTTTGCAACACTGCTTAAAAGTCATGCCATTCTTTAATTCATGTTACAAGCTAAAGCCATCATCAGAATCCCTACTTTTCTCCTCAATTCTGATATAACCATCGTGACCTTAATTCTTAAAAATGGTAATGTGAACTCAACTTGGATTCTTCGTCTCTTCGTCGCATCATTTGTATTGCATAGTAGAGTGGGTTCCGAAATTCGATCAAATTTTAGATTATTCTCCACATTAAATACATTTTTTGCATGAGAATCGGATGAGATAAATGATGGTTCATGTGTCTTGAATCGTGCGGAGACCTTTTATACTTGGGTTATATAATACTGTAAGATGATCCCATTTCAACATATTCTATCACATTCTTGCTTTCGTCCCTTTACTTTACGTTGGACATAGTAATGCCTTTTGATGAGGTGGCCCTTGTTCAAATAAGAAGGGTCTCGTCTTGAAGGGGCGGCTCCGGTGTAAAATCAAAGCCGCCTCTTCAGGAAGAGGCGGCTTTATTATGGCATTGAGCAAAAAAAAATGCTAATGTTAATGGCAAATTAGTTTTCGAAGTTACAGCATGCAGGAATCTCCTAGAAAAAGGCCCATCAAGTGGGTCAACCGGGACAGGGTTAAATCATTGACACCAAGATCGGAGGCTTAGTGCAGAGTCTCAGATTAAGAAGGTGCGGAACTAAATAGAAATCAGGAAATTACTTACACTTACTGGTGCAATAGAAAGCATACATAGAAACCTCCAACTGCATCACGAATTGGGCCAAGCCACAAGGGATCCTTTTGATGAGCAGAGTCCGGGTGATTTGAAGTCTTTGTTTTGAGAGCTTGATATCTCAAGCATGATGGAGGGAGTCAGGGGCCTGTAATCAATGTGTTAAACTAAAGGGAGAACCTGCAAAAAGCCTCAATTAAATTGACTAAAGTGAATTCCAATATGGATCTATTAGCATGAAATAACCGAGGAATAGGATCGCGCAGAGGTCTTCTCTTGGGAAGTTTTAAGGAATCTCTCTTTATGAACCAACAATGTATAGAGAATCCATAATAAATTCTAAGGTAGGTGGATTGAAAACAAAAAGTTTGCGACTTAGTATTTCTGTTAAGGAGTATATTAATATTTTTTATGCAGAGTCCCAGAAACATTTGCACAGATCATGATGAAAAAGTGCATCTGTATGTCAGATGCTCTTGGAATTTGTTTTTCACGGAGGTTATCGTACATAGAGTAATGAGCTGATAAACTGTCTTTCTAGATTATCCAACTAGCATTCTTTATTCAGCAGAAGCCAGACAAAATATGAAAGCATTATTGGGACGTATCCAGACCTTTTAATAGGGTAGACCAGGTAAATTTATAAAGCACGGATATTATCCTTCCATGTGAAGGCCAGTTATAAATTTCCTTGTTTGTTGGTCACTACCCGGATTTGGTGACGTAGATAGTGGAATCTTTTGTGCTATATATGTTCGCCATGGTTAGACTTATAGGGAACTTGATGCATCTTAGCAATCAATTGTTGGTTGCTTTATTTAATAGAGGTTTAAACCAGCTGTATTTAGCATCTCTTGTAGTAAAAATCAATCTATCATTTCACAAGATAACAATGATTTGAGAGCACAATACATGTAAAACATCTTTCTAGAAATATTCCTGATCTTTATACTGTTAGCAAATTGATGGCAGTTTTAATAATTGGACGGATTACTTTTGCACCTCTTTGCTTCTGACTGGTTATGATGAAATTTTGGCATGTCGGTAGGGAAGCTGGAATTAATCAGCGAGTTTTAGTAGCTTATGCCACTTCTATTTTAACTGCTTCTTCCTTGCCTAAAATGATCTCTTTCTTTCTAATTTCAGATTAAACTCCTTAATTCTTGTCGTGTGGGGAAGAAACTGCTTGTATTAGACATCGACTATACTCTTTTTGATCACAGATCTCCAGCTGAGAATCCTCTCGAGCTCATGCGTCCATGTAAGTACATTGGTTATTTTGCTGGGCCAAGGCGTTCTCCAATATGTGACCTTCATTATTGATATGCACCTGCATTAACCTGCAGATCTTCATGAATTCCTGACTGCTGTTTATGCAGAGTATGATATAATCATATGGTCTGCAACAAGGTCAGTTATGTTTTCAACAATACATATTCTTACAAGTCTTAGAGTTTTAATTGGCCTCATTACCTGATGTAATCATGGCAAGCTGCATCTCAGCGGATGTCGGTTTTATGTTTATTCACGTATTCTGATAAGTAAGCACTTCATTTTCACCAGTCCTGTTTTCACTCTCAACTTTGTTTGGTACTCCACTTTTTTTTTGTGAAATTAGAAGTGACATTTAAAACCAAATCACCAAAATTATCTCGGAGTCGATGTTGAAAATGTGAATGCCATCATATATTTGTAGGTATTGTGTGTATTTTAAGGTCTAAACATATGAAATTCTTTTGTAGCATGCGATGGGTTGAAATTAAGATGGATCAGCTTGGTGTTCTGAACAATCCCAACTACAAAGTCACGGCCCTCCTCGATCATCTAGCCATGATCACCGTACAATCTGAACACCATGGCACGTTCGACTGCAAGCCTCTTGGTCTCATCTGGGCCCAGTTTCCGGAGGTTTCATCTCAAATCCAAGGCTTACTTTCCTTTATATTCTTTCAGACGCTTCTCTAACATTTGTTTTTCCCAGTTTTACAGTGCAAGAAACACCATCATGTTCGATGACCTCCGGAGAAACTTTGTGATGAATCCTCAGAATGGTCTCACAATCAGACCATTCAGGAAAGCCCACGTGAACCGTGGCACTGATCAGGAGCTGGTGAAACTCACACAGTATCTGCTTGCTATAGCGGAACTTGACGACCTAAGCCAGCTCAACCACAAGCACTGGGAATCTTTTACAGAGACCAATACAAAGAGACGTCGGCACAGTTAAATAAACAAAACTGCGATCCTTGCTATGATTGATAATAATGATATCATTATAATATCAATCAGCTATTAATCATTTGAGCTAATACAAGACTTACACTGTTCTTCTTTTCCAGAGTTAATTCAACATTTTTGTACTAATATGGCCTTCATAGCGCGGACGAGTAACACGGACGAGGGAATGCCAAATCCGTCTATTTATAGAAATGGATATGAAAAAGGGTAAATTTTAAAAAGGGTCACATCTATGCGTAAAATTCCAGTCGCGGTTTTTGAAAATATAAGGTTTTTTTGCATGTGCGTGTGTTTGTATGGTCAGGCCATTTTGGATAACTTTATGAATAGTTCCATGCATGGAAGGGAATATTGGCGATTATATCGATATCGAGATGAGACCGATATGAGTACCGGTATGGCAATATATCATTCCTTTCAGACATTTCCTTCACAAAAATGCGTCGATATGGGTGATATTTTAGCGATATATCACCAAAATATCGTATCGAAACAATATCGATATTGATATGGCCTTCCATGGTTCCATGTAGCTGAGAGTAATCTGGATATCGTAATCCAAATTTCGTTTGGACAGGACTCGTACTCGTAGGCCTCTCCATCTTGATGGTCAGATTTGCGTAGCTGTACATATTTCCAAGAATTTGAACCCTGTGATGAACGAAGGCAGTGTGAGTGAGTTTTAAATGAATCTAGAATCAGAGTCTACACTGAGAAATTTAAAACAGAAATCTTAATAAGATTTTAGCAATAACAATCAAGGCACTTTAAAAAGACGATTTGGAAGTTAAATTATTTTTTAAGGATTTTTATAGTTGTGCAAATATATTGACGCTCGTATTTTTTTTGCAATAACAATTGTAACCATACCTTTTAGGGCTATTAATGTTTATGTCTTTAGGGTTAGGTGTCGCTCGCTTCCTTCCTATACGAATATTAACTGATGAGCACACATATAATTGGAAAGAAATGAGAGGTGTACACGTGTATTATCTTATTTTCTTCCTCTTTCCTCATCTTCTTCCTTCTTCTCTCCTACCTTGACCTCCTCCTTGCCACCCACTTTCACCCCATCTCCGATCGTCCCCATCGCCTCCAACCCTCTATGGCATGCCCTCAGCCCCCTCCTTGTCACCACCCCTTCGGATTGACATCATCTGCACCTGCCCACCCATCAACATCTTGTGCTTGAACCTCTAGAAGCTCCTTATCACCACAACCAGCTATATTGTGATCGTTGCACCACACCACCCCCTATGCCCCTCCCCTCCGTCCCTCACATGTCCACGAACGAGGTCATGTCCAAGAATGATAGGTGGAGCATCCTTAAGAGAGCTATGATATGGAGGAAGTGGTGATGAAGGGTGAATGTGTCAGCAGAGCGGGAATGGCGGAGGCAATGTTAGCAATGGCACCAATGTTATTAAGGACAGAAAGGTCGATGTGGGCAGAAGCGAGGAGCAACCTCAATGAGAGGACGTCAACGCCAAGGGCGACCTTGAGGATGGCGACAGGGAGGGGCCTGGTTACACTGAAACGGGGCTTGGGCTTGTTGTTAGAGCCTATGAAGGTGGTAGTGGTGAAAGGGATGCCTGCTGGAGGTTGCCATTGGTTGGGTGTTTAAAAGAGAAGAGATAGAGGAAAGGAGAGGACTATGGGCCCATCTCCAGCACACCATTAGTCTCGTCACATCTCGTGCCGTGCTCCCTCCTCAATGCTATCGTCAACCTCGCCACACCCATCTCCATTGTAGCTCAAGTGACGGTAAGATTGCCACCGCCATCCCTCCATTTTCTATACTCACCACTCTCAAACGCATCCGACTTTAGAGGAGAAGAAATAGATCTTGGAGGAGAGGTAAAGGAGGTTACAAGTGTAACAGAACCCTTCTTAATTGACAATTAGTTTGAACAAATCATGGTTTGGTTTATGCGGTAGACAGCCAGACTAACCAAGGGGCACAATTGTTAACAGTGGAAGAAGGTACAATTGTTATTGTAGAAAAGGCAGGGGCATAAGTGTATTTACAGAAACTTAGAGGGGTACAAGTATAAACATCTCTATTTTTTTAAAATAGCATGCACATATACGCATTAAATTGAATTGTGTATTTAAAACTTTAAACATAAATTGGTACTTGAATTACCCGAAAGGGCTTCTACATGTGAAAGCTGTAGATACAAAATGTTAGATGCATGTAAAATTATAGGTGCTACAATCTCATTCTCCATATTTAAAATACGAACATGGCTTTGGAAATGGATATACCTTTAAAATGGATATGCATATAGAATGTATGTGGATAATAATACAAATATTAAATATAAGATTTATTAGGGCTACTTTGGGGGAGCCAACTTGGCTACCTCAACTCTTATTTTTTATTCTTAAGATATTTTCTGCAAACTCATGGGGATATTTAGATCACCATATGACATCATGATCTCATTCAAATTTCGTCTAAAACATGCATTAACAACCTGTCCATCAATACTGTCAAATTTTAACGTCTCCGTAATGCTGAAATTGTCCCCTTTAAAATGGACATATTAAGAATATTTATTTACATGAAATTTAAATGACAACATATTGTCATCAAGTAGATTAAATCCCACAGGTATTTTCAGAAAATACCTTAAGAAATGGAAAACATAAGGGTGGGGTATCCAAATTGGCTCTCCCCACGGGGTCCTTAAGTTTAAAAAAATGTGAATTAGATGTTAAATATATTTTATTTTGTAAATGGTGCAAATGGGATAACAATTAGCTATTTAAAGTTAATTGCAAATAAATCTATAGCTATCTTTATACATAGAGATGGATATATACTGATACAAACATTTGTAGAAGCGAGATCGGTATTTATGTCCATTGTAAAATGAATAAAACATTAAAATTTATATAAATGGATTCGATAGCTATGGATCCTTTGTTAAACATATGTTGAGCATCACTAACTTCCAAATGAAGACATATGGAATTTCGTTCGTTTCATTATCCTTTTTATGTTACTTTTTCTAGTGCCCTTTTCTGATTTGCTGTAGTGTCACTTCTTCACATATATAGGTATGTTTGCAAAAAAAAGTACTATCTAGATATTGATGATTAAAAAAGCACTCATGATTGAATTTCCTCGTGCCATTATTTTGGTGTTTTCTTTAATTCACACTATGATTTTGATATGGTTATATAATTTCGTTTCTTAAAGAATCAATGAATCAATACATTTCCAAAGAAATGGTACATCCTATTGGTACTTTTTTTAATTCTACTGTCAGCATAATTGACATTATTATAAGCTTTTATTCCAAAGGTTGGTGATATAGGGTAGTATCAATCATAATTACAAGTAACTTGTAAGTATTTTAAAATCTTGTATGTAACTTTTAGATGACTTTCTTTAGGGATTAATAGAAACCTAGCAAAAAAACAAAAACTAAATAATATATATGGTCTATTTGAGTTGGATCAATATTGTTACCTTTTTCACTAGTTTTAATCAAAGCTTGAGCTCACAGTAGTTTTGTTTTCCTTTTGTGTTCTCTATCTTGAATATTTTGAAAAGATCGTGTGTATACTTTGTCTAGCTGATGAAAATCGCATGAAAGTAGTTCTTGAATATACATTCTTAGGAATACTTAGATTTCGATAATGACAAAAGGTTAGACTTTATATTTGTTTTTTTATATGGTAAACTTTTCAGAATTAATGACAAATGACAAAATCTATGAAGAGGTTTGTATACCATCAAAGAAAAAGAAGCATTGTCATGAAGTTAAAGCATCAAGATCCTAAAATCTCAAGATTCACATCTCAAAGACTTATAGAATGAAGAAATGAAGTAAACAAATTCAAGAAGAAAGGCAGAAGAAGCAAGATTTCTTTTGTAAAATTCATGAAGTCAGATAATTTGTATATTTTCTATTTTCAAGGAGAATCTATCTCGGGATATTTATATATTCCTGGTGCACAAGCAAAAATAAGTCAAAATGATTTAGTCGGGAAATCACTTTTTGAATCGACTATTTTTTTCCTAGAGCTAACTAATAAGTTCTCTAGTAGACTACTCTTGAAAATCCAAATTCACATTTTGAATTTTGTATTTTAGTTAATAAACATTTCTATTCTGGTCGACTAAAATTTCCTTTAAACGGCAATCTTAAAAAACTCTAGTAAATTAAAATATATTGTAGTAGATATACATACTTGCCTAAGATTTTCAATTTGACTAGTCCAAAGTTTCCATTCAACTATTCTTCCTCATTGGCCATTTTTTTGAAATGTTACTCCTAGTTTCCGAACTCATTAAAACTTTCAGTCAGCTATCTTCAAATATCATCAACTAATTTGGCTTTCAATGCAGTACTTACTTTCTTCACCAAACTAAGTTGTTCTGATAAACATGAGCCAAACTTGTGCAATAAGAACTCCAATGCTCACGCTTTCAAGTGCTCATTCATGCTCTGAAGCTCTCATTCATCTTTATAGAGAATCTCAAGCCTTTGTTTAATTCACCTACACTCAAGTAATCCAATGTATTTGAATTATATATTAATAGGACATTTTCTTTATGTTAGCTTATTTCATATAGATACCCAGATTATGGGTTCTTTTCTCCTGGGTCTTTAAGAGTTGTCCAAGGAAGGGTTCATGTTGTGTGTGAGGTTGTGATGTCCTATTCATGAAGCACGAATCATGGAAGCAAGTTTCATCAAGAAAGTAACATGGATATCCTATAATTGGAAGTTCTAGGTCGTGTTTTTTTATCTACTTGGGTTTCAAGGTTAAATTCATCATGTACATTGTGATTTGCATTCTATTATGCATCTCTTTAATTTGATTGATTAGATTTAATTTGTAATTGTTGTCAGGAACATATATATTGCACGATTCATCTCCCTTTTTGTGTTGAACTTACACTCTACAACTTGCAAGATCGGCGGTGATCTGATAAGCAACAATGACGCTACCAAAATCCTTGGAAATAATTGATTATTTACTTTTCTTTTATCCAATCTATTTTAAAGGTTTATTTTATTTTGAGTAGATTCTAAGATCCATACTTGACATCTTCTCTAATTGATATGGCATAGAACTGAGGATTATGGGGTGGAATCAGAATGCTTAGGATCGCTGCACATATAATATCTTAAATGAAAAAGTAACATGCATCACTATTTAATCACAAAAAGATAAAAAAATAATTCACAACCAGAAAAAACTAAGATTCAATGTGGAAAACCTCCGGCGTAAAAACCATGTCCTGATTCTCCTGATTTGGTGTTTCAACGTGATCGAATCATTTTGTCCTTTTCACTAATCAGACTACTCATACGAACAACCTTATCATGTTGTAACAAGTTGTTTATACATACAACTATAACTATCACAACAAGTTGTTTACATAAACAACTCTAAAGACTACTATAGAACTACTATATATAATGGGATTGAGGTGGGTCCTTCTATATCATAAAAAGCTAGCAATGTTGACCGGATGATATAGATGTGTGGTTATTGATAGTTCATACATGAATATGCATATTTCAATGATAATAAACTTGTGTATGTAGCTTGAAGCTAGTTCAAAAGCAAGGAAGCAAAGGGACTAAAAAGTAGCTCAAACATGAGAAACTCAAGCTTAAAAGAATAAGCTCAAAAGAGTTCACGCTAAGGAAGTCAAGCGCCAACTCAGGCTCAGGCTCAAGAAACGAACTCAATCTCAAGAAGCCATGCTCGGACTAGTGACCATCAATGACCACGTAAATTATGATGAACCATTTGTTAAAGAATTACATGAAGCTATAATGGCTTCGCATGATCTTGTTTAAAATTTAAAAAATAGACAAAATCAAGTACATGTACCACTTTAGAACATCATTAATCCAAGGTAGGATTGCTTAAGGAAAACATTCATCAGCTTAATACATATTTGTCTTTATCAGAAAAGGATGATGAAACTGAAATTAGGACTCTTAAAGAAAATATACATACTTTAGAAACAGTCGTCTCTGAACTCGAAAAGAACACACACACACCATAGTAAATGACCATGATAAACTCACGAAAGGAAAACTTATATAAGCTATCATGAATTGAATACCAGATAAAAGTTAAGTTTGGTATCGGTTATGAATCGTCCATTTCCAGTAGCTCAAAATTTTGTTAAACATGTTAATCTTATCAAAGCAAGATATCGGAATCAAGGAGAAATCCAATGAAACATTCTAACCCCCAAAGAACTTAAAAGAGATGTGTATTGAAAAGTTTGGTCTACTATTTTGCATAATCAAATAAAAATGTAACTTACAACTGGAGACACCATGAACTACAATACATTACCGGTCCATATTTCACATGATATCGAGCAAGAAAGTTGTGTCAAATTAAATCCCGGACTGTGGATCTTCCTAGCATATAACTGGACAAAGGCATATTCCTTGAAGCCAAGGTTGGTGGAATGAAAAACCAAATAAAAATATAACATTTCCATGAGCATGGAGATCGTGGTTGTGCTTTAGATGCTTTGAGAGGGAACGACAAGAGGGCGTGGTGAAGCTCAAACCTAAGCTCGATTGTAGCTTGATGTACGACAGAATGTGAGCAGGTTCCTCTCAAGGGTGAATGAGGAGGAGTTGACTCCAATGAGGGTTCACCAGAGGTGAAAAATTTTAGCATATAAAGAGGGAAGAGAAAGGGATAGGGTGTGAGGATGAAGGTCGATGTTGATTTGGGTTTACATTTGCTTTAACAGTGAAACAGAATTGGAGGGGAGAAAATGGTAGCAGACAAAGTAAATACAAACAAGAAAAATAGAAAAGAGAATAAAAGGGATGATGCAGAGAGGGAAAGAAGAAGACATTTTACATATTGGATTTAGCTTGAGATGGTTTCTAAGTGGATGAAGGTCTGAGGAAGGGCTAGAAGGATTAGGTGGGTGTTGGATATGTGAGCCCACGACGAGCCATTATGCAATAATTATTATTGCAAAAATCATTCCCTGATCTGAAATGAAGAATAATTAATTTGCATAATAGGTCCCTTAATATAATTAAGGTTATGTACCATGGACATCTTAGTGATCATACAACTGTTGATTCAATTGTTGAATCATAGAGGTTGGTGCTTGGATGAATATCTAACGAGTTAGATTGGGGACTCATCGAGCACCGCCAAATGATTATTAAGAGATGATCTCCAACTTGAGTGGGAGATGGCAATCCTTTCTCTAAATGGGTTGATATCTAACCGACCTATTGATGCATGTCCTCGGCATAAGAATAGAGATTTAGAGGTGTTAGATAAGTTAGGTCAAAGAGTTGATTTAAAGAGATTGAGATAACCAAAGACCTATGTCGTATGTTGTTACGATATAGGCACACATCCTTCGACCAGGGACAGATGTGTTACTATATGTTTGAGTATGTACATTTAGCATACCGATTTGATGATCTAATCAAGGTCTATACATAGGCGTGCCGGTGTGCATACAAGGGCATATAAGTAATACAATCTCTCGAAGGAATCATACATGTTCATTACTGAACTGGAAGATATGAGCTCACTCATGAGATATTGGGAATCAAATTCCGTGCACGGGTGTCTCTCTTTGGAAGCTTCACTGAATTTGTAGGTTTGGTATATGCTTTTGAAAAGTATATAATCAATACCTGGGTATGCTATATGATTTTAGAAAGTATATGATTGATGAATATGTGATTCATCACTCTAAAAGTTGAAAATAGAGCTTTGTTCTCGAGTAAATAGCAGCATATTTCTCCTTATATTGCATAATTAGCATTCATGCATACATTGACAATATCTGCATTTTAGCATTCATATTTGCATAAAATAAGAAGCCCAATTCACTTGTAAATATTCACCATATTTTACCTATTTGTATATATTTTATACTAACTCCAAATCCAATAAAACCAACTCTATAGTGTATATATGACTAACACTAATAAAGGAAAAATATCAAAAAAATACTAACTTGTAAAATTGACCAATAAAACCCCAATCCAAATTTAAAACTAGGAGCCTTAAAATGCGCATATCTCTCTCATACAACCTCCGAATTAGGTCTGCTCATTTTAAAGTAATATACATTCAAAGACCTTCGAAACAAGACCACTTTCATTAAAATCGGAGCTCGTATGCAAAACTTGGATTTTGGGCCCCTTTTGTATATTGTACATATTGATCGTTTTGCCCTTCATTTTATCCTTTTATTTTCTTAATTACTAAAAACCCAAAAAATTAGATTAAGTTGTAAATATTCCTTTCATATTTTAAAAAAAATAGATTTTGGGCCCCTTTTCGGCTCTTCAAGAAAGTTGTAGATCTCGTCGAGACGAGCAATTTTCGTGTTGACCACTTTTTGATTTAAGACCTTTTGTTATTTCTTTTTTATTTTTCTTTACATTTAATTTTTGAATTTTCCGGGAGCGACACGTGGCAGCTCTTGGAGCCACCACGTGTCACACCCATTTTTTATAATTTTATTAATTTCGGATTTTATTTTTATTTATTTTAATTAATTAATTATATTTATTTATTTTAATTTTTATTTTTTACCTTTATTTTCTCATCTTTATTTTTAATAGCCTACTTTTATTATTTTATTAATTATTTATTTTATTCCCTTTTACCTCTTCTCCCTTACTTGTCTTCCACTCCAAGCCACCACTATCACCACCTCCTCCATCTTCTCCATCCCTTCTCCAACTTCCCTATCCTCCTCTTTATATTCTCACCTCCCACTTCATTTTTCATCATCCGCTATTTCGACAGAAAAGAGAGAGAGCTCCGCATATCTGTAGGTGACGGTTACCGAGAACCACCGTCGAGCGACGACCTCTGATTACGGTGAGATCCGAAGGTTCCTAACCTTCGTCACTCCTCCTTCTTGGAAGAGCTCTAGCTTCTCGGTGCCTCGTCGGGCATTGATCGAGGCCACGACGGAAGCCGCAAATCGCAGCTCCATCCGACGAATCCACAAGTAAGTAATCCCTCAACTTTATCATTTCTTTTATCTAATATTCTCATTGTTGTCATTCTAAATCGTAAAAAATCACAATATCACAATCATCATCACCGCGTAAAACCACTCCATTATTCTACCATCATCACCAACACCACATTTTCATTCCATTTTTTACACTTTTATTTTCTGTTAAAAAATACAAAAAATTACAAAACAACATTAAAAAATCAAAAAAAGGAACATGTCCCCAGCTCTACAGGAGCTCCATCCCCACGCCTCCGCGCCGGCCACCTTCCCCTCCAGGCCGCCGGGGGGCGCCCGCTGACCCAAAGGCGGTTGCCCCGCTCCTGCACCCCACCAGCCAGGCCCTCCTCCTGCTTCCGCAGCAGGGCCGCCACCACCGTGAGACCCATCGCCAGGCCGCCCTCGGCCTCGTCAGGCCTTGCACCTGTGGCTGCAGTCCTTACCTCCTCGCGCGGCCCGGTCTCCGCCACCATGGCCGCGCGTGGCCGTCGCCCGCGCGCCCTCCCACTAGGAATCTGCCCCGCCTCTACACGATGTGTGTCCGGTGAGGCCGCACCCTAGACGTTGCCCTCGCCGTGCGCTGCGAGTGCGCCGCCCGTCCTCAGGTCGTGCGTGCGTCTCCGCCACGCCCAGCGCGTCGCCCTCCTCCGCCCGGCGGCAGCCCAGCCTCTTCGATTGCACCCACCGACCCTTCACCCTCTGCGATCCTCACGCGCGGTGCGTGTGCACACCGCCCACAGCCGATGAGCTTCGTACGTAGCCCCACCGCCGCCGCGCGCCTGCCAGCCGGCCTCCGCGCCCTGCGCCGTGCCCCCTCCTCCATAATGCCTCCCAAGTTCTCCTCCAACTTTTGCCCTAGCTTGGGGTAAAGAGAGGTCATTTTCCATTTATTTTTTTGTACAAATTGCATTTATTCTCCTGCATGTTTTATTAATTTCAAAAGTGCCCCTATGCACAAATTGCATTTTTAATTTTATTTGTTCTCTTGCAAAGACACCCCAGATTTTGCTTATCATTTGGTCAGTCATTTTGCATTATTTATTTTAATGAAAAATAGCATGTTGATGAGCAATTAATTCTTTATCTTTTGGCTATTTATTTGCATTTTTGGGAGCATTAGATTATTAATTAAAAATCAGAGATCGCAAAATCAGTGATATTTTGTCTATTTCTACTCTGAAATTTGCACAGACATATTTCTTGCTCTGAAAATTGTGAAAATTTTGTAAATGATGCCTCTAAGTGTGCTTTAATTACTGTCCATGTTTCATCCAAATTGGAATTGTCGTTTACATAATAAATTCTAGGGTTATTTCTGTAAATGATTTTTAATTAAATTCACGAATAAGATTTTTGAGAAGTTTGAACTCTCTTGGGATCCTTATTGAAATATCTATCTTAGATAATTCATTCTCTTGATAATTTAACTTCATGGATTAATTAGGAATTAAATACTCACCATCACTCTGTTTTCAGTAAAAAATTCATAAAAAATCAAAAAATGTTAGAAAATTCTAAAAAAAATTAATGTAGCTTAATTTCATTATGTTTATATTCTAGTAAAATTTTCATAATTTTTGCATATCATTTGCACGAAAAATTGCATAAAAACTCCAAAAACTTTGCATTTTTCATTTGTGCATTTTAAATCCAAAAATTCTAAAAAAATATATTTTGCATTCGTTGTTGGATTAGGTTCTTAGGAAAAGTATCACTTGGCTGATTTGAACTTATTTCACATTAAAATTAAATTTGGCTAAGTTGGTTCTTTTTGTATTAACTTAATCCAATTCATATTCTGCATTTGTCATTATTATTGCATTAAAAAAATACCCAAAAAATCTCACTTGGAAAATAGCGATCTAATATCTCTAACTTGATCCCGAGTTGTTCCTTTGCCTCCTTGAGTCAACCCTGGGGCTTGCCCAGGATAAATAAACATAAAACCGCGCGTTAATTCATTCAACGATTATTTGATTTGTGCGGTTATTTTTGATCGATCCGGATTTATCCGACTACAATGAAACCGTTAAATAGACAACATTAAAAGGATAGATCCTCAGACTCATCCAATGGCGTCGTTGCCGGGGAGGCAAACAGCTTAGGATCATTTTAGAAAATTAGATTTACGTTTTCCAGTCATTCGAGTAGTCTGATCCCCGAACCACCTTGTAATTATTCCATTTTTTTCAATTATCTTTCTATTTATTTTTTTCTTTTCTCTCTCTGACATTTTTTTATCTTTTTGTGTGAGGGCCCTGTGGACTTGGAGCAGCTTTCTTGAAGTCGATGCATCTCGAAGTGAATTAGAGGCCAACGATTCTTGGATCAAGTCGGCTGTTGAGACACTAGAAAGATTTCCGTTTTTTTAACTTGTGAAAAAAAGTGTCTTCATTTACAACGGTTCCCGTTTGGGTTCTCGCATGTGTAAACATAGTGGAGCCGTGTCCCCATGTCCTGTTTGGATTGAATCTTTAGAATAGGCTTGCACTAGCGGCTCCTCGAGCCACTATAGGATTTGCTTGTGCTCGTAATTCTTTAGGACCACACACTTCACTTAAAAGACGCACCTAGACCGCAGATCTAGTCAAATCAACCTGTGCTTCACTTGCTAAAAGAACTACTTGTCCAGGAGCGGATTTTGTCATCTGCATTTGCATGTAGTATAAAAGTTTTCAATTCTATTTTGCATCCTGCATAAAGAGAAGGGATCACTTTAAGTATTCTTCACTCAGCATAAGCATCATTGATTTTCGTGCATCGGCTTTTCTTGATTTCTCTCTCTTGGTTTTCAAACTTAAGTAAAAGGAAATTAGGACTGGACGATAGGCATGCTGTGTGGATTGGACTAAACTAGTGATAACTTAACTTAAAATCGGGACTGCTAACATTATTGACCAATATTTTTTCAGAAATTCTGCACGGGAGATTAATCCCCGACCTTATTTTCAGGCTGAGTGAGGGTACTTGAGTGTGTGTGAACACCATAAGGAAGAGCCCAAATCCTTGCCTTCCATATCACATTCCGACTAATCCTAGCAAATATCACAAGTTGAATTATTCAGGTTCACTGACTAGTACCAAGTAGCCTCCGCCTGTCTCAGGTAGATAGGGGCGAAATTGCGGTACTTCACGACAAGTTGCCAGTAACCCCCCGGGGTGAAGTTCCGGCCTTGTCAGCCTCCGCCTGCTTGCAGATAGATAGGGGCAGGTCTTTGAATCCATCAACTTGGGATAGGAGCAAAGAAAGGAAGGATCGGCGGTATCTTAGGCGACATGTTAAACAGGGAAGACGCATCCGGCTTTGAGCCGACTTCCCTATAGGCCGCGTAACCTTTGCTATCTTGTTTGATAAACTCACACTTGAAATCAACCAGATTAATCGGACTCAGTTTCAGGTCCTTCACCGTATTGAGTGTGAACTCAGGGTTTGCTCTTGCGTTTGTCTTTGTGTTTGTCAGTGTGCGTTATCCTGTAAAATTGCACGTTTTCTACCTCAATCTTCTTTCTTTCCTCTTCAAGATGTCGGGATATTGGTCCCCATACCCTGTGACCTCCGATCAATCCTCCTCGACCATATACCGTTCATCTTCACCTTCAACTTCTTCCATATATCCTCCGCCACCCACGGGAGACCCTTACCCGTGGTCGGCTCCACCTCAACCCGATTATGAAGTCAGAACTCCGACTGACTTCTCCACTTCTTCGTATTTCTCACCTACTCCATATTCCAACACTCCAGATCCACTTCCATCTTGGGCTGACTGTACTTATTCTCGAGAGCTTGCAGGAATCAATGAATCGAATGAAGAGAAAGCCATTGCTGAGACAGATGATTGGCAAAATTATATGCCCCCACATACTTCATTCTCACCTCAAGTGGGGACCAGACAACAATTTACATATACACATCCCGAATTGACCTTAGAGTATAACATGGTCGATCGAACAACCCAAATGGAGAAGCCAGCACATCATTATTTCCCAGAGTTGATTGACTTTAGTGATCAAGCCTCCATTAACCAGCCTTTATTCAAAGAGCCTATACATTCACAATATTGGATTCATGAGCTAGACTTATCAGTCCCTGTTTCATTGACCCCATCATATGAGGCTCCGACCAATATATGTCATTTAGATAGTCCATACTCGCCCCATCATTACATACCAGAGTCTAAGTATGTTGAGTATGAAACCCCAACATCTCAGAAGTATCCTCCAATTGAGCAGAACTCTCCTATGATTTGTCATGAGAACATTTTGGAGGATGACATTTCCAGACTTTATGAGAAAAATGAAACATTAGGTAATAAGTTGAGAGATGTCATGGAAATATTGAACTCAATTTCTTCCAGCTTGGGAATGAAAGTGGAAAAGGACATGAGTAGTTTTGAGGTTGAAAACAGAGCAAACATTAGGGAACCCACATCTTCTGTACAGCTGGAGTCCATTCTATCTCCCTCTTCTACCAACCCCTTGCCTTCCAATCTTGAGTCTGATCATTCATCAATCCAAAACACCAAAAAATTGAAAAATAAAAAAAATACATAAAAATAGAAAATGAAAAAGACTTAGAAAAATTAGATCCTACCCTAAGGGAAGCACTCGATGAAGAATTGTTTTTTAATCTTCCCTTAATAAAGGCCATAGATCACTTTCCTGACCTCAAACGATTTGTGAGAAGTAAATTGATGCCCAAGAGGTCGGGCAATAAGAGGACAAGGACTGAAAGACACATAGTGTCTATGGCCACCTCCTTGGTGATGGGAAGAAAGACCAAGAGCCACAGAGTGAACTGGTTGCCTCGAGTTGAATGTGAAATAAAAGACACCATCTTTACCCATGCAAGAATCGATGATGACTCACCGATAAATATCCTACCGACCTCTGTGTTTGACAATCTCAAACTCAGGCCACTTAGGAAGTCGAGAGAGATCGTTCAGCTGGCTGATCGATCTATCAAATGGTCGAGAGGAAATATTTCAGTCATCGTTACTTTCCAAGGTGCTCTACTCCAGGTGGACTTCACGATCATTGACGTCGAGCACCGAGGAGAGTTTACCTAGTCTCCGATTATTCTCGGGAAGCCGTTCTTAGCCTTGGCTAAGGCGACTATAAATTGCGAGACTCGGGAGATCGATTTTTCAGCATTGGGAGCGCTTCGACCTCACCCACTCTATGATACACTTTACTCTAAGGTGACCCGCACATCCGTTGATAGTTGTGACAATCGAGAGGTAGATGAGTCCCTCCTCTCTGCTACACCTGAGAGACCGACTGTCCAGACAACCGTTGTTCAGAGACTCCCCACACCTCCACTTCATCAACTGCTTGCACCACCACCGTGACATCTTCTAAGGAGGACTCACGTCCAAGAGCTATCATTGAGTCGGACATGACCTTTGTGGATTGCCTTGATCATTTCGATGATCCGACTAAAGAGCCCGATAATGTCAAGCCAACTGAGATCACTAGCACCTTCTCGAGATGCGTGCTGACCCTTCAGGAATATTCTAATCTATATGATGACTCATATGATGAGAAACCTATGGCCAGCACCGCACCACATCTCGGACCTTCAAAGGAAACAACCAAGACTAAATTGAATCCACATAAAAACACGGTTGATCCCTCTTCTGGTCGACTATCTAGTGAGAGGAAGTCGAGAATTGATTCCTCGAGGTGTTCCCTCGAACCTCTCAAGGCGCATCGCTCTCATCTCCCTCTCAATGATTCAGGTTCTAGAAAACCGACCAAGAAAATTTCCTTCAACATTCCGGAGAAGGAATTATCAGAGGAATCCTCATCGGGTCTGGATAAGGTGATTTATATGAGTGAGCTCAGTTCGGATGTTCTCAAGCCTTATCTAAGCAAGCAGCCGTGTGTCGACCCGTGTTGGACGATCCCTTTGCCTCAATACTATTCATTTGAGGACGATTCCGACATCGACACACTTGTATATTACCCACCTCCTTGATCCCGCAAGAAGGTTCGTCACAAACCTTCTTGATCCATGTATATTCCCAATCCTCCTTGTATATAATTTCCTCCCTCCCCAGTGATTCGAATCACTCGCCCCTGTTCCATATCATTTCATTTTATGGCTATACTTAGGATGATCAAATCCTAAGTATAGGAGGAGAGTGACCCGAGTCTCTTCATCATTCTATGTACATTCTCCAGATCTCATCGGTTCTTATACTCACTCATGTCATATACTTAGGCTTATCAGAGCCTAAGTATAGGGGGGACCGATGCCCTCCATGTATATACTCCTCCATTTCCCCTCTTAACCTCGCCCGCCCCATTTTTTATCTTCTTCTACACTTAGGCTGTCAGAGCCTAAGTATAGGGGGCATAGCGACTTCTTTACTTTTTGTTATTTTAGCTCTCCTGCGCTTAGCACGAGCTATTTCTTTTTCCTCGCTTTTCGTGCTCTGAGGACATAGCACACGCTAAGTATAGGGGGGCGTGTATATATTACATATATACTTTACCCATAGCTCATACTTTCGTGTATTTTTTGCATAGTTTTGTATATATTTTGCAATAATTACGGGTGGGTAAAAAACTTACTTGTTGCATAATACTTGTAAAACTTTTGTAAAAATTGAAAAAAAAATTGTATACTTGTATATTGTATAACACTTGTATAACACTTATAAAACTCTTAAAAATTGTTGTAACATAGGAGGTTTACCAAAGTTTTGAAAAAAAACAAAACAAAAAAAACAAAAAATAGGCTTCTTATTTACTCTTGCATATCATCCTTGCATTCAAAAAAAGAAAAAAAAGAGTCTTGCATTTACATCTACATAGCATGTCATCTGCATCTCATCTGCATATCTTGCGTATGCAAAGTGAAAAGCTAGTGGGTACTGAACCAAGTTATGAGTAGATATTGAGGATGGACTTGATTTGACCTTCATCCATCTAATTTCAGAGGAACCTTATAGGAGCTGGAGTTAAGATTTTTCAGGTCAAGTGACTTAATTCTTTGAGTCCGCAAGTCTATGTTCACATGTCATCTTGATTAGTCTAAGTAGAATATCTTGTGCACACGCATGATTCTTATAGACATTGACAAACTTGGACAAGCACAATGCACGTAGCTCTTCATTGATGAGGTGGTGAGGAGGTAGAATCCTTTAGCTTGGAGTAGCACACGGGTGGAAACATCCGTCCTCCTCTAGGGAGGGTAGTGCATCTCAACCTAGTCTGGTGGTGTTGACATCTAAGGACGGGATGCTGTGGGTTGCAATAATGCTTCAAAAGAGGGATAGTCTACTGTCTCAAGAGGAAAAACTCCTGATGTACATGTTTCACCTTGAATATAGTTCAAAAAAAAAGAAAAAAAGGAAAAAGGAAAAAATGCAAGAACTCCAAAAAAATTAGACAGGTATAAGTGAAAATAAAATACCTATCGGAGTATGTATATTAGCAAGAAGTCTGCAGCTGGATGGCTTGGCTACACTGGTCAGGCATCCGGGGATAGGTAGCTACATTGGCTACCATCCATTCTTTTCTCCACCCCCTCCTTTTGAGCTGGTCACACTTGAACTTAGAAGGAAATACCCCGCTCCTCGAGGAAAGAGTTACTAGACCGGGGAATTAGAGTTACCTTGTTATAGGAGGCTGCTTCTTAGCCATTTCTGATGTGGAGAGCTATTTTACACTTACACAGTACAAGTAAGAATCATAGTCATCAGAAATTTGTGTTTGAGGATTTGTTCTGACCTGACTGTTGAGGCATCTTGGATAGAAGACTTGTGGAACTTGAAGTCTGTTAGGTCTTAAATTCAGATCCCAATAAGGTTCCGCCACACAATTAATCCAAAGGTCGAGTCAAGCTCCATTTTCAACTTTTGTTCATGACCTTGGTATGGAACCCAAAATCATTTCACTCTTACATTTCATTTTAGTTGCTCGAGGATGAGCAAGGTTTAAGTATAGGGGGTTGATGAATATGTGATTCATCACTCTAAAAGTTGAAAATAGAGCTTTGTTCCCGAGTAAATAGCAGCATATTTCCCCTTATATTGCATAATTAGTATTCATGCATACATTGATAATATCCGCATTTTAGCATTCATATTTGCATAAAATAAGAAGCCCAATTCACTTGTAAATATTCACCATATTTTACCTATTTGTATATATTTTATACTAACTCCGAATTCCATAAAACTAACTCTATAGTGTATATATGACTAACACTAATAAAGGAAAAATATCAAAAAAATACTAACTTGTAAAATTGACCAATAAAACCCCAATCCAAGTTTGAAACTTGGAGCCTTAAAATGCGCATATCTCTCTCATACAACCTCCAAATTAGGTCTACTCACTTTTAAAGTAATATACATTCAAAGACCTTTGAAACAAGACCACTTTCATTAAAATCGGAGCTCGCATGCAAAACTTGGGTTTCGGGCCCCTTTAGTATATTGTACATATTGACTGTTTTGCCCTTCATTTTATCCTTTTATTTTCTTAATTATTAAAAATAAAAAAAAGATTAAGTTGTAAATATTCCTTTCATATTTTTTCTAACTTTATTTTGATTTTTCTCTCTTTTAAAAATGACAAAAAAATTACAAAAGATAAAATACGGTATTTTATATCTATAAGGTACCACCCAAAAATACATTTTGTACATTTGCTTTCCTTTGATATTCAGCTCTTCACGAAAGTTGTAGATCTCGTCGAGACGAGCAACTTTCGTGTTGACACTTTTTGATTTAAGACCTTTTGTTATTTCTTTTTTATTTTTCTTTACATTTAATTTTTGAATTTTCTGGGAGCGACATGTGGCAGCTCCTGGAGTCGCCACGTATCACACCCATTTTTTAATTATTTTAGTAATTTCGGATTTTATTTATTATTTATTTTATTTAATTATTTACATTTAATTAATTATTTATTTTAATTTTAATTTTTTATCTTTATTTTCTCATCTTTTTTTAGTAGCCTACTTTTATTATTTTATTAATTATTTATTTTATTCCCTTTTACCTCTTCTCCCTTACTTGTCTTCCACTTCAAGCCACCACTATCACCACCTCCTTTATCTTCTCCATTCCTTCTCCAACTTCCCTTTCCTCCTCTTTATATTCTCACCTCCCACTCCATTTTTCATCATCCGTTCGACAAAAAAGAGAGAGAGATCCAGATATCTATAGGTGACAGCTACTGAGAACCACCGTCGAGTGATGACCTCTGATTACGGCGAGATCTGAAGGTTCCCAACCTTCGTCACTCCTCCTTCTTGGAAGAGCTCTAGCTTCTCGGTGCCTCGTCGGGCATTGATCGAGGCCACGACGGAAGCCGCAAATCGCAGCTCCATCCGACGAATCCACATGTAAGTAATCCCTCAACTTTTCCTTGTCATTTCTTTTATCTAATATTCTCATTGTTGTCATTCTAAATCGTAAAAAATCACAATATCACAATCATCGTCACCGCATAAAACCACTTCATTATTCTACCATCATCACCAACACCACATTTTCATTCCATTTTTTACACTTTTATTTTCTGTTAAAAAATACAAAAATTACAAAACAACATTAAAAAAAATAAAAAAAGGAACAGGTCCCCAGCTCTGCAGGCGCTCCATCCCCACGCCTCCACACCGGCCACCTTCCCCTCGAGGCCGTCGGGTGGCGCCCGCCGACCCAAAGGCGGCTTCCCCGCTCCTGCACCCCACCGGCCAGGCCCTCCTCCTGCTTCCGCAGCAGGGCCGCCACCGCCGTGAGCCCCATCACCGGGCCGCCCTCGGCCTCGTCAGGCCTTGCACCTGTGGCTGCAGTCCTTACCTCCTCGCGCGGCCGCGGGCACGTCCCGGTCTCCACCAGCGCGGTCGCGCGTGGCCGTCGCACGTGCGCCCTCCTGCCAGGCATCTGCCCCGCCTCCGCACGACGCATGTCCGACGAGGCCGCACCCTGGCCGCTGCCCTCGCTGTGCGCCGTGAGCGCGCCGCCCGTCCTCAGGCCGCGTGTGCGTCTCCGCCACGCCCAGCGCGCCATCCTCCTCCGCCCGGCGACAGCCCAACCGCGTCGACTGCGCCCGCTGACCCTTCGCCCTCTGCAATCCTCATGCGTGGTGCATGCGCGCATCGCCCACGGCCGACGAGCTCCGTACGCAGCCCCACCGCCTCCGCGCGCCCACTAGCCGGCCTCCGCGCCCCGCGTCGTACCCGCCTCCTCCATAGTGCCTCCCACGTTCTCCTCCAACTTTTGCCCTAGCTTGGAGTAAAGAGAGGTCATTTTCCATTTATTTTATTTTTGTACATATTTTATTTGTTCTCCTACATGTTATATTAATTTCAAAAGTGCCCCTATGCACAAATTGCATTTTTAATTTTATTTTCTGTCTTGCAAAGACACCCCAGACTTTATTGATTATTTAGGCAGTCATTTTACATTATTTATTTTAATGAAAAATAACATGTTGATGAGCAATGAATTCTTTATTTTTTGGCTATTTATTTGCATTTTTGAGAGCATTAGATTATTTATTAAAAATCAGAGATCAAAAATCAGTGATATTTTGCCCATTTCTACTCTTAAATTCGCACAAACATATTTCTTGCTCTGAAAATTGTGAAATATTTGTGAATGATGCCTCTAAGTATGCTTTAATTACTATCCAAGTTTCATCGAAATTGGAATTGTCGTTTGCATAAAATAAATTCTAGGGTTATTTTTGTAAATAATTTTTATTTAAAACCTCGAATAATATTTTTGAGAAATTTCAACTCTCTTGGATTCCTTATTGAAATATCTATCTTAGATAATTCACTCTCTGGATAATTTAACTTCGTGGATTTATTAAGAATTAAATACTCACCACCACTCTGTTTTCAGTAAAAAATTCATAAAAAAATCACAAAGTGTCAGAAAATTCTAAAAAATTATTGTAGCTTATTTCATTATGCTTATATTTCAGTAAAATTTTCATAATTTTTGCATATCATTTGCATGAAAAATTGCATAAAAACCCCAAAAAAGTTTGCATTTTTCATTTGTGCATTTTAAATCCAAAAATTCCAAAAAAAAATATTTTGCACTCGTTGTTGGATTAGGTTCTTAGAAAAAATATCACTTGGCTGATTTGAACTTATTTCACATTAAAAATAAATTTGGCTAAGTCAGTTCTTTTCGTATTAACTTAATCCAAATCATATTCTGCATTTATCATTTTTATTACATTAAAAAAATACCAAAAAATCTCACTTGGAAAATTGCGATCTAATACCTCTAACTTGATCCCGAGTTGTTCCTTTGCCTCCTTGAGTCGACCCTGGGGCGTGCCCAGGCTAAATAAACATAAAACCACGCGTGAATTCATTCGACGATTATTCGATTTGTGCGGTTATTTTTGATCGATCCGGATTTATCCAACTGCAATGAAATCATCAATTAGACAACATTAAAAGGGTAGATCCTCGGACTCATCAATGATTTATTCCAATTCCCAATGATCAAATGAGAAAATTAATGTTAAAACCCTAAAGGAGACGGTATAAATAAGATCAAAAACTTCATGTTTATTCTATGTCTTCCAGTATGCAAGATGTACATGTATTAGGAATACCTGAGGGTGATGTGATCATAAACAATTGTATAACCATGACGCTTCCATTTCCAAGGAAGTGATGAAATCGGTCTGGATTTTAGTGACTACTCTCATAGAGAAGTAATTTAATCTTTCTCCAAATATTGGACAGTGATCTGAATGTGATTCAAATGCAATGAGAAAACTACGGTTTTGATTTAATAAAACATCTATGGGAGGTCCCCGAGATCTGTACTTGAGATTTGATCCCAATATCCAAGTCACTATACGTGGATGTAGAATCGCCATGTCCTTATCTCCAAGTATCTGCTGAGATAGCGCATTATTTTTGAAAGAGTCCAAGAATAATTCCATTACTGAATAATGTGTTCGAGCATTAAGGAAAATTGATAGTTAAATGTGATTTAATTATCATAAATAATATGATTTTTATTCAAATTATTTGGCCATATAAGGAGTGTTATCTAAGATAATTAAATGTGATTTAATTATCAAAGACGTGAATAATGTGAATGTGATTCATGTTATTTAGGCACATGAGAATAGAGATCCAAGATGATTAAATATGATTTATTTATCAAGGATATGAATAATGTGGATAGCACTATCCATATTATTTGTATATATTATAAATGTGATTTATAATATATTAGAGAGAGCTTATTGTAAATAGTATCTTCAAATTGATTATTGATGTGAATTGGATTCACATTGAAAATTAATAGGAAATACAATTTACATTTTATTTTGGGGTGTGAATATGATTCACAATTATTTGATGGTATGATTGCAATATTCATAAAATTAATTTGGAATTATTTTTGTGAATTATTTACAACAAAAGTTGTTGTAAATATGTATGAAAGGATTGGAGGAG
This sequence comes from Ottelia alismoides, assembly GCA_037367405.1. Taxonomy (NCBI): domain Eukaryota; kingdom Viridiplantae; phylum Streptophyta; class Magnoliopsida; order Alismatales; family Hydrocharitaceae; genus Ottelia; species Ottelia alismoides. The sequence continues at coordinate 473,366 of JAZKJV010000345.1, forward strand.
CCAACACCATTCATTTAATGGATGGTGAACAACCACCCTTTGACTTGGTCACAAGGGTGGTCATCCCCCCTTCTTAGGAGGGTGGGTGGCTTCCCTCCTAATCCTTCTATGCTAATTAATTTAGTTCACAATAAATTATGATGATTATTCAATATATTTAATTTAATCTAAATTAATTCTTGTTGTATTTTTGCAACAAAATCACGGCCACTGAATAGAGACACAAATCAATCTCAATCATCGATTTTGTGTTTCACATGTATTGGAATCCATGGACTCCCAAAGTACTATAAAAGAAAAGGCAATCCTAACTCTTCAAGCATACGCATAATTCCAAGAGGAATTAAACTCTCTCTATCTCTCTCTTTACACACACACCCCCTCTATCCCTCCTTAGAGTGGTCATCCACCCTAAACTTTGGAGAGGGTCGTAGTCGCTACGATGTTGTTGTGCTATCGGACTGACTACTCGTGGATCTCCATCTTCTTCGATATGCTTGGCTCGTGATGAAGACGTTGGATCTCATGAGATGAGATCATGATATTTGTCGCTTGGATCATCAACATAGATTGCGAGGTGCACGCGTTTCATTAACACGTTCACAAGCGTCTCCTCCGTAGGATCGGACTTGAGACAGGAGGTCTCTTCGTTTAGAGACTCGATCGCAACCACACTTAAAGAGGTAAACCTAATTTGTGTGTGGTTTAGATTAAATGATCCAAGAACTATTCTTGGATCATGTAGTTTCATCGTTCAATTTTTTTTAAATTCCGCTGCCCGGAGAAACTAGTACGACTAGTCACTCTCGATCCCATATGAAGCGATCTTCACGCTTCCGTGAAGCGCTTGAGGATCTTTCCATAACCTTCAAGTGATTTCAGAGCATTGGTTGAGGTCTTGGATATGATCTGAAATCCTAAGCAATCAAGGTTCATGTTTCGGATGCGCGAGACTCATTGTTTTTTACATTAGATGAAATATTCAAGTCAGTTTTTCATAAGATAAAAATCTACTATTTGTGCAATGTTTGGATGTATTTTTTGGTTAATAAAATATATTTAAAATATCTAAATATGTCTCCAAAATAGTAGCCTAATATTGGTATTAAAAGTGCATGAAAATGGTTTGAAGAGTTCCCGCTATGAAAGATATTTTGCATGAAATCATGGATCTGTAAGAAAAATTATTTTTACTTATCGTTTTCCCATCATGAAATATGAAATAAATGATAGTATTAAGTAGAGAATCAAATCAGCAGACTGCTCGGATTTATTTCACACGATTCTGACTCCGTTTGCCTTAGATTTTCCATATTTAGTGGAGATGGGGTGGAAGATGATTAGATCATCAAATCTCTTTACTAATTCAAGGACAATCATGGAAATTATGAATTACTTTGATTAAATATGATACCTAATAATTATAAAAATAATTAATTAATCATCATAGACCATTGAATATATTTTTCATGAAAACCCTAATTTATCCTACAATAGTTGTAGGACAACCTTTACATGTAAAACATTGTTACTCGAATAAGATTAGGGATTTGTTTAGCAAATCTCCTTAAAATATTAATCAAAATGATTTTGATAAATATTATATGATATAACTTCCATTGAAAGTTCGATTATCATCCTAAATACAAAATGATCAAATCACATTATCCTTACCTGAGGCAGATATGGTGTCTAGTCGGAGATTGATGGGGTGGCAGGTTGCTCCGTGAGCGGTTTGTCCCACATCCTGTGCATACTGACCATGACAACGGGTAAGGAAAGGATAATGCTTGAAGCAATCATGATGTATTTTTTTAATTATTAAAATTTAAATAATACATATTTGTGAGATTATACCATCCTTCGAGTAACAATCAATATTATTTATTAGTTAATTGGTTGGAATGATAATTGATTTAATATGATTAAATGAATTATATCCAAGTCACACTCTATTATGAATAGAGTAGTATTTTCCTTGGAAGAATTAGTTATGTGAGCATGATTCATAATAATTAATTAAAAATTGAATGGGATATGGAGGATCACATATGAAGACCGACTTCCAACTAGTATATAAAAGCTTCGGTCAAACCAGTGATAAGTAGGCTCCTAGCTTCGGGTCGTACCTAGCCCCAGGTATCAAGATTGTCAGAGTGCACCATCCAAGCATGAAAAACGAAAGAGGCATCATCATACCGAAAAAGTGTGGCATCCATAGTCTCTCGTCAAGGTGAAGGGTTCTGTCGCCAGGGATTGTATGTAGGAGGCACTTGTCAGAAGTCACGGCTCCTGCATACAAGTTCATAAGGATCAGGTTCTTTGCTTCTCGAATGAGTAAGTTTGTATGTGTAGTGACCCCAATATCGGTTCCTCATATTATTGAGGTGATATTGGATTGTTCATAATGATTTCTATTCCTATTGACGGTTGGTTCAATTAACGACGGGTCAACATTGCCTTAGGGGTGGTGGGCCCAGGTGTTAAAGACCAATTGGGAAATGCAAGTTGGACTTGCAAAGTGAAATGAGTTCTTGCTTCTTTTTATCTGAGTTACAGGTTCTCATATTATTGTGATGTAATAAAGATAAGAAAGGAGATCCTTACATTATCTTGGTTGAGATATAATGGTAAGTATATCTCTTACATTGAAAGCGATTAAGTGAATGGACTTTCCGTGATGAAAAGGCAAGACAACTTTGATATAAAAATACTAAATCAAAGTAAAATATGTATTTATGCAAATTGTCTTATTTCAGATAACCTACATTAAACCCACTCAAAAACTTTACTCAATGATAACCAGTAAATTATCATGATTTGGATTCATGATCATGACATTGTACTTGCAATTGGACACATAATGTATGTAGTTACAATGTGCAAGTTTCCTCATGATAATGGCGAATGATAATTAATTGGACAATAGGACAACAACCTTGGATTTGTATGCCTCTATAGTCTTGATCTCTCATCGAGTGTGCTTTGGAAGTATCATGCTGATGATGATCATAATTATCAAAAATCCTTATAAAATCTAAGAAGATATTTTGGCATACATGTGCGCCCTCGACATTTAATCATGAATGAAATGGCTCACTGCATTATGCAGAATAGTGGCTCGATAAGAGATTATGTACTCAAAATGTTTGAGTACATGCTCGAACCAAAAGTCTTTAAGAGTTAAGATGGATGCAGATACAATGAGTGTCATCATTCTACTGTCTATACTCAAGTCATTCATGAAACTTCGTAATATTCATATTGTATGAACTAAATGAAGCATGTATAAATGTTGAAATGCTCTTATATTGAAATCTTGTGAGTTCAACATAAGAGGTTCTTTGTCTTAAGCAATGGTTGTTTATAAATGAAGGAAGTGCAATGGAAGCATGGACCTGACCCAACTATGAAGGAAAGTCAAAGAGTTGACTATACTTCTATGATTTCCACATATATGGCATCCAAAGAGTTGGATGAATGTCGATACTACAACAAACCAATCTATAGATAGTATGACTATCTAGGTTATCTAGGATCCTTAGAGAAAGACTCGGATAGTGCATCGGAATAATCTTAATCTACATATAACCATTGAAATTGATGTGCTTGTTAGATAAAATCAAAGTCTGGTAATTGTATCTCACTCTTCTGATAACACTTATAATTGCTTGCATATATTTTAGAAGATTAGAATTTTGATCTTAAGGTTTAATAATCATCCACATGAATATTGATGCAATTGTTGCAACAATCTCCATTGGATAGATGAACTTCATATTTCAGTGGGAGAGTCCGTAGTCTTAGAGAATTTCTCTATGACCTAGATATTAGAATACACTCATGGTTTATTTCTAAATGTTGGAAATAAACTTGAATTCTGAAATAGACCTATAATAAAGAGTTATGGTGGATATAGTTCAGATAGTAATCTAACATCTAGTTGATCTACTAAAATAGAATATTAATGAATGGTTCGTTAACATTTCTAATACTGAAAATTTAAACATTAAAATATCAATGAGAGGATGAAGATCATTTGACAATGATCTAGCATCAAACCTTGGATATATGTCTGTTGATGAGATCAAAAGACTGGTAGGAGATGAAACTTTAGATTGTCTAAAATTTCACATCTTACATACTTGCTAATATTGTAGTTACACATAAAGTATAAAGTAGACTTCATATACAAGTGTTGTATATGGACCCTCGAGGATCCAATTATAAGGGTAAGACCCATTAGATGTAAATGGATCTTCAAGAGAAAGAGAGAACCTGATGACAAGGTAGAAACCTTCAAAGCACGGTTCATAGCCAAAAGCTACATACGGAGAGAAGATATCGCTTGTGATGAGACTTGCTCTTCAGTGACCATGCTTAAACCCATAAGAATATTGCTAATTGTAGTTACATAACTTGAGTATGACATCTACAAGATGGAAGTCAAGATTGCATTCTTTATGAATTCCTCACCGAGGATATTCATATGAAGTAAAACCCCAGGGCTTCGTGGTTGAGGAAAGTAAGGTGTGCAAGCTGAAGAACTCCATCTATGAACTCAAATAAGCTTCTTGTAGTTGGAACATCATATTTGATGAAATTATAAATGTTATGATTTCAAATAGAATCTTGATAAGCCGTGCCAAGTTTAGTGAGAGTGCCATTGTATTCATCGTACTAAATGTAGATGAAATCCTAATCATTAGAATGATAGGAGGGTGATAGTAAGTGTTTATAATCTGGTTGATCTCAAGGATGCCTCTTAGATCTTAGTTCTGAAGTTGTTCAAAAGCAAATAGAAGAGGGTATTTGGACCGTCACATTAGTGACACACCTTGGACACATTCCATCTTTGGGAAAAACCCCAAGGAAGGCTTCCTTCCCTTAAGTTATGGTACTGACCTATATGAAGGGATAGTACCTCAAAGAGTTGAGGAAGTGAATGCTAAAACTGCTTGCCCTTGTGCATCAAGTATGAGAAGTCTGGTGTATGCTAGATGTGTACAAAAGTCAGATGTCTGCCATGCAGTAGGAGTCATAAACATTTACTAATACTAGTATGGACATAAAACACTTATTTTCAGTTATAATAATATCTTCAAAGATGATAAGACCTTTTGAGATAGTGATCTCAAAATCTTATCTTCAAGAACTTAAGTCTTTATAGATAGTGATCTAAAAGGTCTTAACTGCAGATGCATTATAAGACATAAGACTGGGTCTTAGTCTTAGGAGATAGAGATATACGGAATAAGGGTATTCTGATAAGGATAATAGAAATTACATACTGGTTATAACGATTATTGAGTTGTAGTGTCAAAGACACTATAACTTCTTCAAAATTGAGTAATGGTTGCATAAGATGCAACATTCATATTGGATGCGAGCACTATTACTAGAGGATATGCAAGTACCGTAAAAGGACTTGGCGTATTCTCTTGGGAACAGAGTGACTAGTCAGCTTACCTAGCTCTTTTTCAAAATAGCTTATGATTAGCACATGAGCGTGAGTTTATATATTAGCCCATTAATGGCTCTTTGCGCTAGCGGAAGATTATTGGACATCCGATCCCACGTTGAGCCATTATGCAATAAATGTTATTGCAAATATCATTCCTTGATCTTGAAACGAAGAATAACTAATTTGCATAATAGGTCCCTTAGTACAATTAGGGTTATGTACCATGGCCATATTAATGATCCGACTATTGATTGAATTGTTGAATCATAGAGGCTAGTGCTTGGATGAATATCTAAAGAGATAGACTGAAAACTCATCGAGTATCATCAACTGATTATTAAGAGATGATCTCCAGCCTGAGTAGGAGATGTCAATCCTTTCTCTAAATGGGTTGATATCTCGTCGACCTCTTGATGCAGGTCCTCAATATATGAATAAAGATTCAAAGGTGATAGATAAGTTAGGTCAAAGAGTTGACTTAATGAGACCGAGATAATCAAAACCAATGTCGTATGCTGTCATGATATAGGCACGCATCCTTTGATCGGAGACATATGTGTTACTATATGTTTGAGTTTGTACATTTGGCAGACTGATAAGTTGATGATCTACTCATGTCTATACATCGATGCATTGGTATGCATATATGGGCATATGAGTAATACGATCTCTCAAAGGGATCATTCATGTTCATTTACTGAACTGGAAGATATGATCTCACTCATGATATATCGGGAATCAATTTTCGTGCATGACCGTCGCTTTAAAAGCTTGACTGAATTTGTAGGTTTGATATATGATTTTGGAAAGTATATGATCAATACCTGAGTATGATATATGCTTTTGGAAAGTATATGATCGATACCAACTCCCAATTATAAAATGAGAAACTTAATGATAAAACTCTAAAGGAGATAGTCTAAATAAGATCTAAAACTTCGAATTTATTCTAGGTCTTCCAGAATGCATGATGTTATATGTATTAGGAATACCTGAGGGTAATGCGATCATAAACGATTGTATAACCAATGACTCTTCCATTCCGAGGGAGTGATGAAACATGTCTGTATTTTAATGACTCCTCTCACTAGAGAAGTAATCTAATCTTGGTCCAAATGTTGGACAGTGATCTGAATGTGATTCAGATGCAATGAGAAAATTATATTTATGATTTTAATTTAATCAAATATCCATGGGAGGTCCTCGATATCCAAGTCATTATACGTGTAACGTACAATCGCCCTGTCCTTATCTCCAAGTATCCACAGATAAAGCACATTATTCTTGAAAGAGTTCAAGAATAATTCCATTGTTGAATAATGTGCCTGAGCATTAAGGAAAATTGATAGCCAAGTATGATTTAATTATCATGAATAATATGAATTTGATTCATATTATTTGGTCATATAAGGAGTTTTATCTAAGATAATTAAATGTGATTTAATTATCAAAGATGTGAATAATGTGAATTTGATTCATGTTATTTGGGTGCATGAGAATAGAGATCCAAGATGATTAAACATGATTTAATTATCAAAGATATGAACAACATGGATAACTCTATCCATATTATTTGTACATATTATAAATATGATTTATAATATATTAGAGAAAGCTTATTGTAAATAGTATCTTCAAATTAATTGTTTATGTGAATTGATTCACATCAAGAATTAATAGGAAATACAATTTACATTTTATTTTAGATTGTGAATATGATTCACAATTATATGGTTTGATTGCAATATTTACAAAATTAATTTGGAATTATTTTTGCGAATTAATTTATAACAAAAGTCGTTGTAAATATTTGTGAAAGGATCGGAGGAGCCAACACCATCCATTTAATGGATGGTGGACAACCACCCTTTAACTTGGTCACAGGGGTGGCCTCCCCCTTTTTAGGATGGTGGGTGGCTTCCCTCCTAATTCTTCTATGCTAATTAATTTAGTTTAAATTAAATTATGTTGATTATTCAATATATCTAATTTGATCTAAATTAATTGTTGTTGTATTTTTACAACAATTCGTGGCTATTGAATAGAAACACAAATCAATCTCAACCATTGATTTGTGTTTCACGTGGATTGGAATCCATGGACTCCCAAAGTACTATAAAGGAAGATGCAACCCTAGCTCTTCAAGCACACACATAATTCCAAGAGGAATTAAACTCTCTCTCTCTACACACGTCCCCTCTCCCCTTCCTTAAAGTGGTCGTCCACCGTAAACCCTATAGAGGGTCATAGTCATCGCGATGCCATTGTGCTGCCGGATTGACTACTCATGGATCTCCATCTTTTTCGGTGCACTTGGCTCATGATGAAGACAGACATCGGATCTCGTGAGACGAGATCAGGAGATTCACCGCTTGGATCATCAACATGGATTGCGAGGTGCACGTGTTTCATCAACGCGCTCGCAAGCATCTCCTCCATTGGATCAGACTTGAGATAGCATGTCTCTTCGTTTAGAGTCTTGATCGCAACCACGGTGGTTTAGATGAAACGATCCGTTTTTGGTTTAGAAAGAAGAAAGTTTTTAGAAAAAAGATATATCAACCCCAGCTATTCAATCTAACTACCATTGTGTCGCAAAAGTTAACGTCTGTTTGGGATATGTATGGACAATAACTAACTCGAGGGAGAACAAGGGGTAAAACTGTAAGAAGTCAGTGACACAACTGTTATTCCAAAAAAGAGAGCATAATTGATATTATTGAAGTTAAGAGGGGCATAAGTAATAAAAACCTTTTTATGTATTACATCCTCGAATTGGATACACATATTACATTCAAAAATATTGTATACTCAAGGTATCCATGCAGTGACATATATTCATATCATACACAGAGAATAATTTTGATAAAATATTACAAAAGATTAAATGGGAAAAAGATAAGGATAGAAGTGTGCCTGTTGCTCCTCACATATAGAATGAGAAGTATATAGTAATTTTTTGAGATGAATAAAATGCATCTAATTTATTATTGAGCATTCACATAAAAGTTCCCGAACTATACACTGTATATCGATGCCATAAGAACATTAAAAAGCAACAATGTAGTATTCTATTTTTAAGATTTGCTCCAATATGATCATTGACTAGTGAAATTTAATTGTTGCCTTACATATTTCTATTTTAAATCATAGTAGCTCAGAACCAATTTGAGACAAATATTGAAGATAGGGGACATTGCTACTTTTTTTAGTTTGAGCCGGGCATTCAAATTGGGTGTATACTTCAGAGATTTTAGTGCCGTTATTATAATTTGAATGTTTCATTTCTTAAGTGTAACGTTATTGTTGGAGGGCAACGCATTGGTTAAAGTGTAAAGATCCAGCAGCTTTGTAGGAGTTAGATTGAGATTATGAAACTTTCAGGAGTATTGATGCAAAAGTATACACTTCAAGTGCAAGTACTCCTTCCCTCTATTAAAAACCCCCATACGTTTCCTTTTCAACCTACGACCGTTTTTAATCCTCTCTCAAGAAAGCCCAGATCTCAACACCACACTCCACTCCACTCCCCACACTCAATCCATGCTTCCAATCGCCCCGCACCGAAATCCAAACTCCATATCCTGGTAACCGTGCCCGAGAGTCGAGCCACCCCCAGTTGCCCCCTTCCCCTAAAAAGGCGCCACCTTTGCGCGTCCTCCCGTGGCCAACACTCTTTTGAGGCAAGGCTGACCCTCCACATGCCAATGCAGGACTCTTCTCGCCGTTTCTCGAGGTGGGTCACCCGAAAGACGGCGTCTTGAGCTGGAACTCTAGCCCTCCCCGAGAAGTTGGAAGGTCATGGAGGAGAACCGGAGGCTGCCGTGGGGGGCGGTGAGGGCTGTGCTGGCGATTGTGCAGTGGTGGGGGTTCAACGTAACTGTCATCATCATGAACAAGTGGATCTTTCAGGTGAACGGGCTTGGTTCCTTGGATCTTGCATATTTCGTGTTATAGATAGATTTTCGATATGCTTGCATGGAAAAGGTTGGAGCTTTTGTTGTTGTTGGAGTGGAAGCGCCAAAAGTTCCTGATGAGCAATCTATCGTATATGTATAAACTGATCTCCACTTTGATTGATGCATGTCCAGTTGATTGAGAACTTGAGTTTTCTTCTTGCCACGTTGAGTCTTCGAACCAAAAATGAAAATTCCTGCTGCTCATAAATCATCCTCTAGTCCAATAAGCCACCTAATGGATTATTTTAACAACACCCTTCCTAAAGAGTGAAGCTTATGAAGGTTGGCCGGACCTATATGATATGTCCAATGTCCTGCTGTGACAGGAACATGTGATTAAACGTAAAAAGTCTCTCTTTCCTCATCGACCTGACAACCCACTTCGACATGAGAGCTGGATTCAATATCCGTAGATATTGGAAATTACTGAGGCATCCATCCTTAGTTGGCCTATATAGCTCTTTACAGTGGTATCCCCTCTGTGACCAATGAGCCATCCAATGGACTAGCTTGACAACCTCTCCCTGAAATAATGTAAGTTCAATTCATGGAGGTTGTTGGAATATCTCAGATATGTCCAACTACACAACAACATGAACAAAGAATTCAACGATGCAAATGCTCTTTTTGAGTTTTGGATCATGTAATCTTATTCTTCGTTGTTCATATGTTTATATATAGCCAATGGGCCGGGGGCCCGCCTGCCCAACATGCTCATTGGCCGGGCTTGGGCCAAGAGATTTCATGAACGGGCCGGCCGGCCTGGCCCGACCCGCTCTTTGGCCCGCTCATCAACTGGGCGGGCTGTGGACATGTGCCACAAAACCCGGCCCATCTGGCCCACATATAAAAATATGTATTTAAAAATTACATTTTAGATACATTTAATATAATATACTTCAAGTTTTTATTTTACATTATCAATATTACATCGTATTTTATGGTTTACATGCCAAGTAATACCTACTATGGTTACTTAGATTTAGAAAGATTAGATGGTGCTGGAAATCTTAATTATCTCTATAAATTAGATTAAAACATTAAGGAAAAAATACTTTACATTCGGCCCATGGGCTGGCCCGACCCAGACTTGGGCCTAGCTTGGGCCTTGGAGTATGGCCCTTGAGCCGGCCCAACCCATGCCTTGGACTTGGGGTTTTAGAACTCCGGCTCGTTTGGCCCAACCCATGGCCCGACCCGGCCCGCACTTTGGCTAGGTCTAAGCATTGGCATGCACTAATTTGGACATGCCTCTTTTTGTTAAAAAATATGAATGAAGGATCTAATAGAAGGATTCTTTTCCTTGCCCATGATATCATAACCTTGCCTGGCATTAGAGCCTTGAACATCGATGCCTCCGCATCTATTGGCCGATAAACCTCATACTTGTCACTAACATATATGGATTTCCCCTTCCTCTATATCCCCTCATTCTTAGTATGTTCAACCTTGTATCACATTCGCCAAAAGTTTGAACACTGACTAAAGCATAACAACTGTTGAGTTATATGGGTAAACGGATCTTTGGGTGCGGGTTCGTTTACCCATCCTCTATATATTATACTCACCTTCTCTCATTTGAGACTAAGTCTTGACTTTCAAGAGAAAGAAGCATGCCCTAATCTCAATAGAAGGAGATTAGCGTATAAATGTTTCCCCATGATTTTTCACTCTCTAAGGAGGGTTTTCCACGTTAAACCCTTGATATCTTGTGTGACTATTTGTGCGCTTGTTTTCTACATGGTATCAGAGCTATAGGTCCGACTTTGGGAGCCTTGAGTCATGGCCTGGAATACGTAGCCTGCAACAGATCTCCCATGAAACCATCTCCTCGAACATATCAGATTGTGTTCCCCCCATATGCGTACAGATCTGTGTGCCTAGATATGTGTTATGTCGTACATACCAGATCGTGCCCAAATTAGACCTGTGCACCCAAATTATGGAACAAATCTCCTATGTATCCAGATCATGCGCCTAGATCGTGCAACCCCTGTGTGTAGATCGTGCATCCCTTGTACAACAGATCGTGCCCCTGCGTGGACAGATCATGCCCCAGTACGCCTCCTCTGCGTGCCTCTGCATGGAACCGGATCGCATGGACCCACTGGAACCAGATCTCTAGCGAGCTAGGGCTTCTATCGTGCTTTGAATTGGTGTGCTTCTCCCTTTCGGATTGATTACATCATACAATTATTTGCTATGGAGAATGAAAACATGGAAGAAAAAATGGTTGTCAAAATGGATAACATCTATGCTTAGATCACGATAATGGAACTTACTAAAACAAACTATCTTATGTGGTATGCTGCCATGGAAGTTTCCATTGCATCAAAGGGACGTGAAGGCTACATTGATGGTTGAAAGAAACCCCTCCCCATTTTAGATAAGTTCTATGAACAATGGAATGCGGAGGATAGTCAGTGCCGAAACTAGATTATTAATGCGATCGCCCCATATACCCAACCTCTCATCCATCGGAAGAAGTTTGCTAGAGACCAATGGCTCACTTTAGAAAGTATGTATGGCCAGAAGCATCAGTCATTCTTATGTATAAGTTAAGCAGGGAAGTCTACAGTATGAAGCAAGGGGACTTTCTATTGATGCTTACTATGCTAGCCTATAGGCCAGATGGGAGGAAATGGACTACTACTGTGATGATACATGGACTAGTCCTGCTGATCAGAAGAAGTTTTGGCACGAAATCTGGAAGCAAAGGATCTTTGTCTTCATAGGGGGTCTCGATAACGAGTTTGAAGCATCTAGAAGTCAACTGCTGATGGCTGCAATTAGCCTAGACATTGAAGATGTGTATCATACCATTAAGTACGGGGAACGAAGACATGCTGCAATGAAGGATGCCCATGTCACTCTTTTTGAAAAATCTGCCCTACTGACTAAAGGGAATAAAAGTGGTTGCTGATAGGCCAATAAATGTGATCACTGCAAAAAAAATGACCATATAACGATTACTATTGGGAACTTCACCTGAGAAGAGAATGACCAAGGGAAAGAAACCTCTTTCCATGATAGCTGAAGGACGTTGCCTCGTTGACAACCAAATCAAGGACCTTTAAGAGTACGTGAAGAAGATTACCATCCCTGATAAGGGTAGGGCTTAAGCTGAAGTTGAGAACAATGCTTTAGCCGTTTAGGCTAACAAAGGTAATCACTTTTTTAATGATGAGTGGATCATCGATAGTGGATCCTCAGATCACATGAGTGGGAAGTCTAGAATGTTCAGGAATTTAGCTCTCCTTCGGAAGAGAGCATGTGACAAGATGGCTCCTTTATGATTGTCACTGGAAAAGGGAGTATACCATTAATCAATTGTCGTATATCTTGGAAGCATGCACAAACAAGATCAACTACACAAGCACACATACACACACACAGATTTACAATGTTTACCTATAACTAGGTTATGTCCTTGGACGACGATGATCGATTTTCGCTATGTAGGAAACGAAGAGAGTATGAAGGAAACCAAAAGAGCACTAACCATTGTTTCATATTTCACGAAATTTTGATTTTGACATAGGATTGAAATTTCGAGACTAGAGATGGAATAAATGAGAAGCTTGAGGCCTGGAGACATGCATTGGAGACTAAAGGATTTCGTATAAGTAGGGCTAAGACGGAAAATATAGAGTGCACCTTTGATGGAAGCAATGGTGAAGGAATTAATGTGAAGATTGGTGACAATAACATTCGGAAGAGAGATTCTTTTAGATATATGGGATCTATTTTGCAACAGGATGGGGAAGTTGATGGAGATGTTACTAATAGAATAAATGCACGCTGGCTAAAGTGGAGATGAGCCTCTGATGTTCTATGTGATAAGAAAATTCCTTTAAAAATTAAAGGAAAGTTTTACAAAGCAGCCGTGAGGCCTGCTATGCTCTATGTATCTGAATGTTGGCCTCTGAACCATAGACATGTGCAGAGAATGGCTTTAGCAGAAATGAAAATGCTAAGATGATGTGTGGACACACACACACACGTAAAGATCGGATTCAGAATGATGCAATCAGAAAGAAAGTTGGTGTAGCTCCGATCGAGGATAAGATGCGAGAAAGCCGCTTAAGATGGTTTGGTCATTTGCAAAGAAGATCATCGGATGCACCAATTAGGAGATGCGAGTATTGGGATGTTGAACCAGCTAAGAGAGGGCAATGACGGCCCAAGAAGTGTTGGAAAGAGACTATACGAAGGGATCTTAGTTTTTTGGATATAAGCCCGAGATTGACCCAAGATAGATCTGAATGGAGGGGAAGAATCCATGTAGCCGAACTTATTTAATTGTGGGAAAAGGCTTTGTTGTTGTTGTTGATTGAAGTTTCGAGCGAAATGACGATATGCGGGCATTTTCAGACCATTCCTTCACAAATGCCAGCCGATATGGGGTTAAATTTCAACGAAATTTCGACGAAATCTCACCGAAATATCGTATCAACATGGTGTCGATATGATAGCTGATACTGATATTTAAACCCTTGGCCCTAACCTAGGGACGTTTATATACTACTCCCGTACTGACGGATCCCTGATACAAATAGATCCAAATACTCGAATACAAATAGAACCGTTAGGGGTATGGTATGGTAGAGGGGGCACATATGACGGTTCTTCAACCTGGGTCAAATGGTTAGGAGTCAAGGCATATCAACAATCTCCACCTTGAATAAACTCCGAGGGCATGGTTGCTTTTTGCGAGAGCTTGGTGAGCATCAGGGGCAGGGAAAGGAAGGATTTGCTGGCTCCGATTGCGAGGTTGTGGGGCATTTGGCTGGGGAGGAATGAGGCCCTCTTTGCGGGCCAGCGCTTTTACAGGGAAAACATTACTATCCTTGCTACGCGTCTTCTGGATGATTGGTGTACTGGGTAGGCCTGGTTTGATTTTTTGGGGGTGGGCTTGCCGTCGGCTACACCCTTTGGATCTTCTTTTTTTGTTCGTTTTTTGTTTTGCTTTTGTAAATTTTCTTTCCGTTCCCTTTTAATATACTGGGGCGAACACCGCAGAGTGTCTCCCCCTTTTTGGAGCCTAAAAAAACAATCTCCACCTTGAATTGAGCCATATGAGAAGCTTTACCAAGCTTTGCCTTGGCGTCACTGACCCCTCTTTGGGGCTTCTACCAACCATCCACATTGAGCAAATCCAAACAATGTTTGAACTTACTTCTAAGAACTACCTTTGTGAACATATCGGTTGGATTATCTGTTGTGCCGACCTTTTTCACCTTAATCCTCTTTCAAAATGAATGAAGTGATATCTGACATCTATATGCTTGGTCCTCTCATGATTCATCTGATCCTTGGCTAAACATTTTGCACTGAGACCTTTACAATATAGTATAGCTTGATTCTGTTGTAGATTGAGATCTCCAACGAAGCTCTTCAGTCAGATGCCTTCCTTTACAGCTTCTGTCAAGGCCATATACTCTATCTCTGTGGTAGACAAAGTAGCTGATGGTTGTAAGGTAGCCTTCCAACTGACGGTTATCAAGGCCATGTACTTTCAGAATTTTTCTGGTCAATTGATTGTCTTTGCTTTTTTCGGATTATTTTCACAATTTATCCATTGGGTTGTTAGCTTGAACTGACGTTTTCTACTTTTTTCAATTTTATTTTTTAATCTGCCATATTTCCAAATTTTATCTGTTTGTGTTTTATCTTTAATGAAATTTTCTCGTTTTTTTTTTAAATTTTAGTTCTTTATCTGCTAGGTTGTTAGGACAATTTGTTATGTTTTTGTTTTATTTCAAAATAGTTTAGGATAATAATTTGTATGTCTATTTGAAGGCTTTGTTGGTTATTTAAAGAGAGTTGCGATTGAAAATACTTTGATATATTTTGGGAGTTCAATTCCCTTATTTTTCATGGTTCCTACTCCCTTGACGCAACTTTGCGCTTCTCTTTCAAAATGCTACATGGCTTGGCGTGGTCCTGTCCCAACTCATGCAACTCTATGCTTCCTTACCAAAATTCCATGCTATATGTGATTTTCCCTTTCTTTCGTCGACCCTTTATCTCCTCCCTCTTACCATGTTACTACAACTTCGTCATCCTCCCAATCTCTTATTTGTTGAAAGAGGTGGCCACGAACGAGGAGGGGGAGAGATGCAATGGAGGAAAATATCATGTATGTGCAAAATTGAATTTTTGTCCAAAAAGATATTAGAATTAACAATGGTTATAACATCAATCTGATGGATGGACATTGTTGTTAAAGGAAGAATTTTCCAGGGACACTCTTCTTAATAAAAACATTAAAAAGCATTATGTTATTTACAAAGTTTCCCGGTGGTAGTTATGAAACATGAAAAGTTTAACAGTCATTATTTTTTGCTTTTCATAAAAAACATTCAAAAATTTAAAATGTAGTTAATATATAACAGAATAAAAAGGTGTCTGGTTATCCTGCTTCACTCCCCCCTAGTTTTGTTGCTTTTCCATTTTCATCATCGCTGTCGTCTGCTATATCGTCGTGTTATGCTTAGGCTTGATTCTTAAGTATTACTCTGTTTATTTGCAAATTCCAGTCTGCATGTTATATTTTAAGGTCAATTATCTGGCTGACACGACTTCGTGTAATTTACACAGAAATTGGATTTTAAATTTCCGCTAACAGTATCATGCATTCATTTCATATGCTCGGCCATTGGAGCCTATCTGGCCATTAATATATTTAAAGTTAAACCACTGATTGAAGTTGACCCTGAAGACCGCTGGAAGAGGATATTTCCCATGTCATTTGTATTCTGCATCAATATTGTTCTTGGAAATGTCAGTTTGAGGTACATTCCAGTTTCTTTCATGCAGACTATAAAATCATTCACTCCGGCTACTACAGGTTGGTTTGGCTTTTTATTCTATAGTCTAGTTAAATACCGGTATTATTTTGTAGCACTGTTACCATTGTTGACAATCTTTTTGTACTTTGAAACAGTTGTTCTTCAGTGGTTGATTTGGGGAAAGCAATTTGAATGGCGGATATGGACTTCGTTGATCCCCATTGTTGGAGGAATTCTCCTTACATCTATAACAGAGCTTAGTTTTGACATTCTTGGGTTTTGTGCTGCTTTATTTGGTTGCCTAGCAACATCTACGAAGACTATCCTAGCAGAGTCTCTGCTTCATGGATACAAATTTGACAGGTGGTTCTTCTTGGATATCTTGCTTGGTAGTTGGTACCCATAGCTGGAATTCCTTTTGATTTATTGGGTCTCTTGGGACAGGAATTGCAATTCTCATGTGTAACACATTAAATTTTCTTTTGTTGGATGATCTCTAACCTCTAATGATCATCTCTTGGCTAGAAAATTGAATCATTTTGACTTTCTAGTAATGTTACTATTTAAAGTTTCTCCACTTCATGGCCTCAAATTTAAGTGAAATTCAACTGAATTTTTCCAAAATTTCCATTTCTCCATGTCAACGAAATGGAAACGCTATCGTATAACTTTCTCTAGGAATTTAGCAAAGTGTCAGTGAAATTTTATTGAAATTGCATGCCATTTCGAAGAAACAACAAAAATAAGGGAATCTACCATTTACTTTTACTGAAATTATCCTATATCAATGATTTTTCACCCATGTTTCGTCGATATGTTGAGTTCTTAGGAGCTTTATATTGTTTAAAAAAGTTTTTTAGTTAATTCCGAAGTTTTAAGTCTAAATCCAAACCAAATTGTTTAGAAACACATTTATAGAGTTGACTTCAAGATTCAACTGAGGAGCTGTATATTTTTGTTTTTTC
The DNA here is from genome assembly GCA_037367405.1 of Ottelia alismoides. Classification (NCBI taxonomy): domain Eukaryota; kingdom Viridiplantae; phylum Streptophyta; class Magnoliopsida; order Alismatales; family Hydrocharitaceae; genus Ottelia; species Ottelia alismoides. Next base: position 490,548 of record JAZKJV010000345.1, read on the forward strand.
TTTATTTTGATATATATTTTGTTTAGTAGTTATTGCATGTGTCACCTCATTCTTGTTGAAGTGGTGATTATCATGTCTTTTGCTTCTAGTTCAGAATCTAGTTCTGACCCCGAGCATCATGTTGCTAGTGTATATCAACATATGTGGTAATTTTGACGATAGTGCTACTACAAAACTTATATTTACATGTCTATTTTATAAATAAATTGTATTTCTATTTTTTTTATTAATTTAGGAGCATTTAAAAATTGTTTTTTTGAAGAAAAATCGAGATTAGAGTCATTTCCATGATTTCTGACAATTTCAGCGAAATTTATGTGAATTTCTCTGAAATTCCTCTTTTTGAACTTTGATGAAACGAAATTGAAAATCCGAAATTTAAGGCCTTGCTCCAATTTGGTTGGAAATTTATTTTTGTCATTCTTTACTAACTTTTAGACCACAAATGTAAATATATGTTATTTTAGATGATTTAATATGAAACTATTATATTGTGTTGTTATATGACATGGATACACTTGCATTGGCTTGCCATATTGCTTCTGAAGTGAATTTTTATGTAGGTAACTTGCTATAATGAAATGACTTTTTTTGGTTAATTTTTCACTATTGGTGGATGTTCGAATTTTGAAATTAGCATTTTGACTTCCATTAGTTAGAACAATTTGATCATAAAAAATATCATTTTAATGGTTTTTGCTTTATTTTTTTATGTACCCCTTCCTTTACCTTGTTTTGTTCCATGTCACTTGTGAAATATTGTGGAAGCATATATATATATATGTATGTCATAGTAATAACATATTTATATTATTACGACATCCTTTTATTTTTTTATGTGTGAGCCTAATGTAGTCCAACTGGGCAACCTTATTTCACCTCTAGGGTTTTCTCTCTATATAAAGAGAATGCTAGGGCACATGATAATCATTTGCTTATTTCATTTCTGCATGTTGTCAAAGAGGCAGTCTTGGACCAAAACATCGAGGCCCTTTTGAAACACTACCCCATCATCGAACCTCTCTTTCTCATGCATCGCCAATCATCTCCCACTCTCCACGACAACGAGGCGTGAGCCAATAGCAACAACAACAGTGGTGGCAATAATGGTGCTCTGAGTAGCTTGCTGGCAATATGTTCGTGCATTGCACATGTGCATCTGGTCTCACGACTTTGTTCTATGCACTTGTGGTTGTGGCATTCATTTCTCATGGTGAGGATCTATGAAATTCCATATTTTTTAGATCTCGCATTTTGGGATAGCTCAGTCTAGTTATGTAAATCTGATCTGGAGGGCTTTAAAATATTTTTAGGGATGATGTGAATGTCGTGTATCAAAATCTATACACACAAGTGTCACAACCTCCCTACTATGCTTGTGTAGACAAGTTTGATTCTTCTTTTATCACGATTTTATCCTTCTCGTGATTCATCCATCATGATAGAGGGCCATCAAGGGTCACTGTCATATCATCAAGATGGATGAGCAATGAGCTTCATGGAGAGCCATAACAAGGAATACTTCCCGACAAAACCAAAGCTGGTCGAAAAAATCGGTGCTAATGCAATGTGGAAGCATGATTAGGACTTTTTTATTAAATAATCATTAATAAAATCATAATTAAATAAATAGGTATAAAAAGTCGGTATTTTAAAAAAATAAGCATTAATCGGTACCTGAGGTACTGATTTGGGGAGAAACATCCAAATCGACACCTTAGGTACGAATTTGTGAGAATGTGCATGACACACACCCAAAACGACACCTAAGATGCCGATTTAGAGCTCACCTATATTATATATTGTAAGTATAGCCTAGAATATATTATATTCTCACTCTCTTACCTCGTAATACATAATATATTATATTCCATACGTGGACATGAGCAGTACCAACATGAATATCTTAATATATTATATTCTCTTTATATTATATACTTTTATTTTATATTCTATATTATTTGATCGAGATTCAAACACAAAATCCGCATATGGAATCCCAAATCGGCACCTGAGGTGCCGATTTAGGTGTGTTCTCTAGTAGCTCCTCCAAATCGGCACCTCAGTAGCACCTGCTATTCGGTGCCCTTATCTTTTCGCACCGCCAGGATAGATGTATACATACAATAAAGCAGCGAAAAGACGATGTGTTGTTTTTCATATATATATATATGTAGTTTGAGACCTAGCGTTTCTCCTGAAATCACTACCTCAGGTGCTGATTGATGCTTATTTTTTAAATATCATTTTTATACCTATTTATTTGATTATGATTTTATTAATAATTATTTAATAAAAAAGTCCGCATGATTATATGTGTGCTCAAGTGTGGCTATCATGCACGTTAAAGAAGAGAATGCCAACGACATCCTATATCAGCCCATTGTAAAGGCAACACGGATATTTTCATGGCAACTTCTTCCAAAGTGAAGAATGTGATGAAGATTGTTCAGTTTCAGCATGCCATCTGCATGACCATGCATGACAATCACCCCCTCCACTCCCTATACTCCAATCTAAGGGGCATAATCTATAAACTCCACAGTTACATGCCTTCGAGAGTCAATATTGAGCAATAATTGGCATACAAGAACATCATGATGGTTGGTGTTGTCCTTCATATCCTTGATCTGAAAATGCAACACGTAGTCAGATTCTTTCTAAAGTCGTCATTCCTCCTATGGAGGAGGCATACAACCGTCTGAGCAGAATCTTGATGCCATTTGCTATTGCATCTCGGACCTCTTCTGCTATGGTTGCTTTACGCGGTAGAGGAGGTCTAGTTAGTTCAGAGGACATGGAGTCCATGATCAGGGAAGCGGCCACCCTCGCTGACATTACACATGCCGCAACTGTCTAGGGCATGAGGATACATGCTATTAGAATCATGGTTGTATTGCTTTTGCCTATGTTGTTGAGTATCTAGAGAGTCAACTACAACACCATCTGGCCAGAAATATGAGGATCTTGTTCTCGTTTGAGGGAGATCATGAGACCTTCAACTTGCTCAATCCGATCGTCCTCCTACTCCATCTACCAGCAACATTCGCGAACACCTTAGGTATCTGTCATGCTCTTATCACTTGTCACAACATTGACTTTGCAGAGTAGGTGATTGATTTTGGAGCTTTTAATTACCTCTGTATAAATAGAGAACGAGTCACCTCATACACCGATTCCTCCTGATGGCTCTATCATCATTGCAGAATGGAGACATTCTCCGACGTAGGGCATGAGGATATTCGTTTGATGCCTTCTATGCATCTACAATGTCTTACACATGGATTTATATATTGTAATATATCACACACACATACATCGATGATGTCGGTATCTGATATTGATACTACTATGCACATCATTTTTCGGATATCCCCTGATATCTCACAAGGTATCATTGATATTGATGGGTATCAACCAAAAGTTGATATTTTGAATGCAACTTTCCTTTATATTAATCGATATTGTTGATATTAGTTTTCTATCTCACCGTATAGTGATGTTGTTACCTACAAATTCTTCTTGGCTTTAGTTAATACTTCCCTAAGGTGTTTTTCATACATTTAAAATCATTAATGGGTGGATTTCTTAGGCAGGGTACTAAATCTCACGAAATTTCGACGAAATTTCGGTTTCGATGGACTCGGTACATCGAAACCTATATACTTATCGATTTCTCAGATTTTGACCAAAATCTCACGAAATATCGTCGATATTTCGGTTCATCTCGCCATCTCGCCCGAAAAAGCGAGTCTTGTATTAAAAAATCCATATTTTATCGAGATGGACCGAAATGTCTTTCGAAATTTGCCCATTTCAAAAGACACTCGGCTGCTTTAGTTGTCCAAGATCTTCAAGTTCTTTTTTAACCCTTTTCTTCAAGGTAAGCCAAAATTGATCAAATCTTCATCAATTTCTTCAATTTTTTAGGGTTTTTGTTCCTAAGATGTTCTCTCTTGGTATGGTTTTTTTGAGAAATTTTGAATATCTAGCTTGATTTTTGGATACCAAAATTAGGAGTTTTGTATTTTAATGCATAATAATGATGCATTATGAATGTATTTACTCAGATCTCGTGTATAACATGTAGTAAAGCCTACTTTGGAAATAATTTGTGAGATCTATGGAAGAGAAAATTGGGGCTTTTGTATTTTAATGTGGAATCATGACGAGTTCTTCAATGATAAACTCGGATCTTAAGTTTTAGATGTAGAAAACATGTTTCGGATTTTTTAGTAAACGGAATTTTAAAATTGAGTAATTCCGAAAATTAAACCTTAGATCTATGCTTTATTTTACATGTTCTATGTCTCTTAGGTGATTTTTCTCGAAAATGATCCCCTAATTGTTAAATCTAAGACCCTTATGTATAGATGTAGGTGTTTTTTTTGTGTGAAAATCTGAATACTAAGAATATATTTTTAATTTCAAATAACCAGATTTTATGACTTTGTAAATATTAGGTATTAGAAAACATAAAATATATTAATTTCGAAAATTAAAACATAAAATAATTAGCTAATTCTTAATTGTTCGCATCGTATGGTTTATGAATGATTGTTCTTCAATTTTCTCGTAGGTTTCGATGGTGATCATAATAGTACATTCCGGATCAAGATCTGGCAGCCCTGAGGATCAGAGAGCGGATTTCAATGGGGACATTGGTTGGAGGTATGCCTCCGCTCCTGATGGCAATAAAGCGAAACCACGATGCAATTTCTATGGGAAGAATTTGGGAGGAGGGATCACAAGGATGAAGCAACATCTTATTGGCAACACCAAAAATGTTGCTAAGTGCATGCGCTGCCCCAAAGATGTGAGGGACAAGGTGAAGACCAGCTTGGACGAGAAGAAGGATATGGAAACATAGAGGGTAAGGAGGGATGAACAATTTAAAGAGTTCATGTTTGAGAAAGAATTCAACATCCTCACAGATCCAGACGACGATGACTTTGTCTACCCCGCTGACATTCAGACTACAGCAGAGGAGAGGGCATATAGGAGGGCAACAAACAAATCAATGAGGAGCGAGTTCGAGAGGAGAGAACTCGGTGGTGCACGAGGCAACTTCTATGGTGCAAGTGGTAGTGGGAGTGGTTCTAGAGGTGCACCAGTACCGCCACCCACTAAAAACACAAGGGTAAGGGGATTGAACCCTTCTTGACGCGGAGCAGTTCCATGCAATACAAACCAAGTAAGGATCCGAGGCAGAAGATGGTGAAGGACATGTTCAACAATGCACGGGAGAGGGTGGGATATGCCATCATCAAGCACTTCTTTGGGAAGAGCATTCCTGCCAACGTTTTCGAAGGGCCATTTCTCCAACATGCCATTGATGGGATCACTGCACAATGAACGAGAGTGAATGCTCCCACATCCTACGAGATAATGAACGAATATCTTGGGATGGAGGAGATGAATGAGTACGTCGTCGAGCAGAAGAGGAGATGACCAAAGTATAGGGTAACGTTGACGTACGATAGGTGGACGAGCTACACGAGGAAGTAGAGATCATCAACTTCCTTGTTTACTGCGATGGAAAGACAATTTTTTTGAAACATGTTGATGCATCCGAACATGTGAAGGGCCACAAGTACCTGTTGAAGTTGATGAAGGGCATAATCAAAGATGTTGGGAAAGAGAACATTGTCCAGATTGTCAGGATAATGGCAGCAACTTCAAGAAAGTAGGTAAAACAATAATGAAGTCTAGTAGTTATGACATTTTTTGGAAACCGTGTGCTGCACACTGTATTGATTTAATTCTAAAGGACTTCAGCAAAAGGAAGCTCGTCTCAAGGGTGGTGGAAAAAGTACGGACGGTCACCACATTCATTTACAACCATTCCAAAGTGCTAGCATTGATGAGGCGGGCTTGAAATGGTGAGTTGATGAGGCCTTGCATCATACGCTTTGCAACCAATTTATAGCGTTGCAAAGCCTAAAACAACACAAGACAGGGTTGAAAATCATGTGTTGCCAAGGTGAATGGTTCGAGATACCTGAAGCTTGGGCTGAAGGAGGACGGAAAGTGGAGACATTGATCAATGATCTCCACTTTTGGGATGACATGACTTGGGTCACGAAGATCATGGATCCGGTTGTTTCTGCATTGCAGATCGTAGACGGAGATAAGAAGCCCACCATGGGAGAGTGATCTACGAGGTAATGTGCTGCATGAGAGAGAAGGTCAGAGAAGCAGTTGGAAAATGATTCAAAGCATGGTTGGGCATCATAGACGAGCGATGGTTCAAGATGCTCTCACATGCTCTTCACAAGACTAGTATGTAATGTAATAACCTAATTTATTTTTCAATTTTTTACATCACTTTAGAATCTGAGAATTATGCTTGTTTGTATCCAGCTTTTTACTTCAATCCTAAGTACTAGTATAAGAATGATCTTGGTACAAATGGTGACCTTCTAGTAGCTGTACAAATTGTGGTGGAGAAGCTCGTTAAGGACGAGAAGACACACCATGAACGGGGTAATCTTGATTTTGGAGCTAGATTGGGACTGACAAAATATTCTTTAAGAGTATTATGTAACAATTTATAACTTCAACATATGTGCAGGTGAAGTACTTCTGGGATGCATTGGGTTCCTTTGGTAGAAATGCTGCAGTACTCTTCCTGGTAAGGACGAAGACAAAAAGTACATTGAATGTGCAGTGATGTATTACTACTATTGATTTATCTCCACTTGAATTTTTCATAGCTGAATGGTGGTTATTGTATGGGATGGAGGTTCTCCACCTACGAAACGTGGCAGTAAAAGTGTTGTCTCAAACCGCATCTGCTGGTGGCTGTGAGAGGAACTGGAGCACATTCAACTTCATCCATTCGAAGAGACAGAACATGTTGGGAGAACAGAGGCTCCATTGATCTTGTCTACATGCACTACAACTTGAGGTTGAAGATGAAACATGCAAGGGAGGGTCAGGACAAAGAGGACTACACAGACCCTATTGATCTTGCATAGATTTTCAAGATCCACGATGACGATGCTAATGAAAATGTTCTCTCGAGGTGGATGGATTCCAATGATGCTCTTGTGTTCGATCAACTGGGTGGAAGACCAAATGAGAATATAAGCCAGCAAATGGGAGTAGATGTAGGTGTCTATCTGGTTAGATCCGGGCGGATTACAGACCCTCTTGGAGGGTTGGAGGCCGAGGATGATGCAGTTATTGATGAATTTCTTTCCACTAGATCCAAATCCAAATCCAAGTTAAAGGATGACAGTGGAGATGATGTTGGCGGTCGTGGTGGATCGGGTGATGGTGGGGAAACATATTCAGGTGGGTCAGCAGGGGGTGGTCGTGGACCACAAGATACAAGATTCAAGGAAGGGCTCCACACAGAGCGTGAATATATGGAGCGACAGAGGACACACATGGACTGTTTGTTCCAAGTCCGAGTCCGGGACCTATGGATTACGAGCACGGTTGTGGCCATCGTCTAACGACAACTACATGCACGATTTGATATCATCTGTAGGTTCCTTGAGCTGCATGGACATTAACAACCCATATCGTGGATGAACACCAAGTCCCTTGGGCAGATGTGGATCGTTGCACGATGAGAGATCGTTTGACGTCTTCCTGGAATTCTTTTATGCTCAGGATCTCCTCCTCCTCAAGCATATGCACCTCTGTCATATTCATATGGCTACAGTGGGTATGGGGGATATAGTAGCTACAACAATGAGAACTACCAATGTAGCCAGGGCAGGGCCAGGGCATCTTCTTTGGCGACGACAATTATGGTTTCTTCCTAAGTACACGCCAGTGCCTCCTCCTCCTCCGCAAAGATCTTCTTCTACTCCGTCATCATCGTCCCGAGGATCTCAAGCTAGTACTTCGCAACCTCGTCGTGCCAATCGTGTGTTGCTTATCCTCGTCTCGGGATACTCATAGGCATCGATGACCACCAATACATGCAGTATGTGATGGATTACAAGGCCATGTATTCGTACATGACATGGGAGAATTACTGCGAGTTCATTGAATCTGCGATGCATTATGAGAGACAATAACGGGGGGGACGATTCAGATCCATCGTGGAACTCTTGGTTTTGAACCGAACACATCACCAAGTAATATATTTTAATCTTTTATTGCATTAATCATTAATGTGCATGTTCTTATTTAGTTTACGTGAATATATGTCTTTTCACTTGTAAGACTGTTACTCTGTTATTAAGTATTAAGTATTAACAACGATATGCTCGATATGGTGTGTGACATACCGTCATAGTCATAGATGATAAGATGATTGATATGTGTGCTATAAGCCTATTAGTGTATATCAATTGGTTCATTGTTTGAAGTACTTAGATTAACTCCATTTGCAATATCTAACATATTGTACAATATGACTGATATGACCGATATGACCGACATGTACAATATAAGGGGTATAGATGAGCAGTATGTGTGAAATAATTGTGTATTTATAAGTTATTTATTGTTCTAATAACTTGGAAGATCTTAATTTACGATAAAATTGGAAAAATAGCTTTTTGAGCCATTTCCGACATTTCCACCGAAATCGTCGAAATTTCCCGAAATATCAGCGAAATTTCGGTATACAAGGTCACCGAAACGAAATCGAAATCGAGAATTCGAACTTTGTTCTTAGGGGTTTTATGTATTTCATTCTCTATTACTTGTTCTTGAGTTTTCTCTGACGTTAGGCTATGATGCTTATTTATTAAGATATTGGGTTTATGATTTTTGGTGTTTGTGATGTATTTAGTCGTATATAATCTAGATTTTTGTTAATTTACTTAAACCTTGTAATATACAATCTTAGATGTTCCATTTCCTTAAACAAGCACCCCAACCGTAGAGATCATATCTTACGTCATCATCATTATCATGAGGTTCCCAAGCTCTTTCATTATCCCATTATGCCATTAGTGATAACATCTCCAACTCTAGTAACGTGAGGGATTACAAGGCTATATATTTCTTTATAACATGGGGGATTTATTGTGGGTTCATAGAGTTAGTGATGCCACACAAGCAATGCCAATGAAATGGATGGATGCATCACATGACTCTTGGTCTTGATTGTCTTTCATAAGATTTTTCTTTGTTGTTAAAGTGCATATCTTATTTTAGAACATGTGGTTACTTATTATGATGAAATATGTACTCTATATATTGTGACCGGACAAATTTCATCATTTGCTTTCAGATATCTCTCAACAAGCAATACTCTGCAGGGCTTATGTATATAATATTATGATATATGTGATGTATTGTAGTACATTAATGCGTACATACACCTCCATTTTGCTTATAAGAGTAACTTTGAATGTTACTTATTGTTTTAACACTAAGATGATCTTAACTCGTGAGAAAATCAATTTTTGAGCAACTTTTAAGATTTCCTCTAATATTGTTATATCTTGATATTTCCCCGATATATCCCTGTTGTCCAGTATCTTTGCGGATATAGTTCGATATTGATATTTCAGACCTTGGTCTTATTTGCTTCAATTTTTTATTATTTTATTATCCATTAGTCAACCTACTAAGGAACTCAACTGTTGTGCCACATTTTTTAATAGTAATTCTGATTTTAGCGACATGTTTTTTACTAGTTAGCGACATTTGATCCATCTTCTCTTATGTTTCAGGATTTACCTTATCAAGTTCGCCCATGTCGTCGGCCCTGCTTTTTACCTCTGGTTCTTCCTCTTTTGGTTGAGTCTTTATGGTTTAGCTTTGATGCAGCGTGATCTTAAATTATAGGGCCGAATTTATTTAATTAATTAGTCGTCAATTTTATTTACGTTTTTAAGTTGTCGTAATTATCTAATTAAATAATTGAGATCGCCTGTGATCTCAACGTTTATTTCGTAGATTTTAATTTTAAAGTTGGTCGGTTAATTAGTTAGAGTCAGTTTAGGCAAGTCGGTTGTCAATTTAAATTAATTTACTATTTTTGTAATCTCATCCCTCCTATATAAAGGGATGAGGGTCCAATGTATGAGGGAGTTCATGATTAAAAGTTGAGATTTTATCTCTCCTCTCCCCTCTCTCTCCTTCTCCCCGCGTGATCTACACGTGTTCTTCTCCCAAACCCCTCGTATTCCCGACGAGTCTCTTCTCTCTTCCCCTCGCGGTCTACGCGTTTCTTCTTCTATAACCCCGCGCATCCGGCGTGTCTTCTCTTCTCAACCCTTCCAGTTTCTTCTTCTCAACCCCTCTATTTTCTTCTACCATCGAAAATCCACCGTCAAATCTATTTCCCGCGCTGCGCCGAATTCCATTTTGCATCAATTGGTATCAGAGCATGGCAACCGAATCGTCCCTACGATTCGACGATTCCGTCGCGCATTGGAAGATGCAATATGATTTGAGTTGCATATCTCATGATTCGCGTTCACGCGCACGTCGACACAAGTTCATGAAGCGCCTTATGTCAAGCCTCAAGTTTCAAGCAATTCGTCGGGAGACGAATTTTTTAAAAGCGGAGGAGAGTTGATGCAGCGTGGACTCGACATGTAGGGCCGTCTAATTATTTAAATTGTGGCCGTTAATTTTATTTACATTTTTTAAGTTGTCGTAATTTTAAATAAAGAGATCGCGTGTGATCTCAATTAGTCTTAATTTGAATTTCAAATTTGGTAGTTAGTCGGTTAATTAGTTAGAGTCAGTTAGGATAAATGGTTGTCGGTTTAAATTATTTTCTATTCTTGTAATGTCATCCCTCCTATATAAAGGGATGAGGGTCCAATGTTTTAGTCAGTTCAAGATGTGATAAAATAGAGATTTATCTCTCTCTCCTCTCCCCTGTCTCTCCTTCTCCCCGCGTGATCTACACGTGTTCTTCTTCTCCCAAACCCCTCGTATTCCCGACGAGTCTCTTCTCTCTTCCCCTCGCGGTCTACGTGTTTCTTCTTCTCTAACCACGCGCATCTGGCGTGTCTTCTCTTCTCAACCCTTCAAGTTTCTTCTTCTCAACCCCTCTATTTTCTTCTACCATCGAAAAATCCACCGTCAAATCTATTTCCCACGCCGCGCCGCGCCGAATTCCATTTTGCATCAATTGGTATCAGAGCATGGCCTACAGATCGTCCTCACGATCTGACGATCCGTATCGACATGTGCGCCGATACGCGTCGACACACCTTCGTTCATCCGAACGAACACGACGAGCCATCGCCACCATTGGCGCCTGCTTCAAAGAGACGGGGCACATGATACGTGATTTGCAGACCAATGTCGACTCCCTGTTTCGAGATCTAATGGCCAACATCGAAGCCTTCCGCGACGCCCAATCAAAGACGTCAACCGTCGAAGCCGCTACCGCAAGTTTCAACGAAAAACTCGCCGAGGAAGACGATTCGGCCGCTGTCCAGCACCTTCCAGACCCGATTTCGCCACCGGAATCGGTCCCGTTGGTCCCGTCGACCGTCCCGGCACAACCCCAGCCTTCCCAGGAACCCCCTCCTCCTCCCGCTACCCCACGACCCCTCCCTTCCCGCGATCGCCTCGGCAGTGCCCCGCACCAACCCGCACCTTCCCCACGTGCAGACCCCCTCGCGTCGCCCAGCTCGTCGCCGCCCCACGCCACGCCTGTGCCCCTTACTCCGACGCCGCCTCTTATCAGGGAGGCATGGAGCCCTAACGAGGAATGCGGAAGACCCTCCCACCGAATCCCCTCAATTGAGGGGAGGAATATTTTGGAGAAATTGCAAAATAAAAGTTCCTAAAACCCATATTTGCCGAAAGGTCCAAGGCAATAGGAATGTGAGGAAAATTGAAGGGGTACGAAAATTGCAGGGACGCCCTCCAATTGAAAAGAACTACAAACGTAACGTTGAAAGGGATCTAATTGGAGGAAATTGAAGCCCAATCCAAGGATGATTTCTCCAACGACGCACCTACATCAAGCAATTCGTCGGGAGATGAATTTTTAAAAGCGGAGGAGAGTTGATGCAGCGTGATCTCAAATTATAGGGCCGAATTTATTTAATTAATTAGTCGTCAATTTTATTTACGTTTTTAAGTTGTCGTAATTGTCTAATTAAATAATTGAGATCGCCTGTGATCTCAACGTTTATTTCGTAGATTTTAATTTTAAAGTTGGTCGGTTAATTAGTTAGAGTCAGTTTAGGCAAGTCGGTTGTCAATTTAAATTAATTTACTATTTTTGTAATCTCATCCCTCCTATATAAAGGGATGAGGGTCCAATGTATGAGGGAGTTCAGTTTGATTAAAAGTTGAGATTTTATCTCTATCTCCTCTCCTTCTCCTTCCCCACGTGGTCTTCACGGTTCTTCTTCTCCAATCCCTCGTTACCGACGAGTTTTCTTCTTCTCAACCCCTCTTTCTTCTTCTACCAAAAATCCACCATAAAAAACTGATTATTTTCATCGACGCCGGAATCGATTTGCATCAAGCTTTATTGTGTGTGATTGATTGCCTTGTGTGAATAGGCTCCAATTGTGCATAGAAGATGTCTGATTCATCTAGTGCAACATATGCAGAAAGTGATAAAGGGAATACGAGGCTATCCTCCTTTGGATCGATCTTGAAGTTAGATAAGACCGATTATCCTAAGTGGCTATGTCTTTTTTTTGATCGTATGAGGACCATGAAAATGAGTACATTCTTCTTGAGTCGGAATCTGTCTCACACGTGGCAAATATAATCGCACGGTTTTCTCTCGGATCATACTAATTGTTATTCCTAGAATTACCAATGAAACTATTTATTATAAACATGTGTGTGATATGTGGTATTCTACAAAGTAGTTCTATGATCATAATTAGAACTCTGTCATACTTTTTTAGACCTACTATGATATTATGATATGAAGCAGGCTGATTGTCCTTTGGCCTAATATTAAAGGACTCATATTTCTATATGAATATTTTTTCGAGAAATATAATGAATGCATTTTAGGTTGGCAAGTGCGTGTTACAGATAGACCAATGCACACATATGGTAGTTTTGGCATTTCTTGCACGGTTTGGTTAGGTTTATCTCTTTTCGAGATACTTGATGATCACAATTACTTTTATCGTATGTTACCGACACTTGTGGATGCATACGACAAATTGAGTTGCTTGACTATCTCGTATTGCTTGAAACACTCGGTATTTAAGGGTAGATATCTGTTCTTGCTAATTTTGTCCGTGAAGGTTGTTAGAAAATACGAATGCGGAAACGTATCAGAGATAAAGATAAGAAATATGGAACGTGAGATTTTAACGTGGAACCCTCTGGTTTGTCTATTGACTTTCTTATCCGATAGAGAGGGTGAGGGGCTTCTTATATAGCCCTCACTGAGTCTCCACATCCTACAACTAGTAGATGTGGGACTAAACAACTGGATGTGGTAAATGAATCCTGGAGTGATCCATTTACCCATCTACTACAAAAGTAATGCATAACCAAATACTCCAACACTCCCCCTCAAGCTGGAGCATGCAATGCTCAGTTTGGACAAACAGAAAGAAATCTCAAACTCACGTTACATGACACTACGGACAATATCAACTCAACACGCACAACTGTCGGCTGCTGTCGAGGACGTTGCTTTTCATACCGTGCAAGTGAGGAGGACGGACGAGCTGGAGGGTGAGTGAAATTGAATCTCTTCGTCGGAAAGCATGTGCTCTGTACTACGCTTGTCAGAGTAACTGCAACTGAATGAATCTCCACTTGGAGAACTCTGGCCTGCCACAATAATGTGGGCAACTGCTCCGTCTCTGAAAGGGTCAAACTGAAAAGCCATGGAGTGCAATCCTTGTCGGAGTCCACAGTCGCTGGAGATTGGAGTATGAAGAGTCTCCTCGTCGGAGAACTATGCCTCTCCCATACTGGCTCAGAGAATGGGATTTCTACTCTGGAGTCCCCATGAAACCACATGCTCTGAACCGACCAGAAAAGATGGGGACCTCACAACTGATGGCACATATGTGCACATCGAACTGAAGACTCGAAACCTGATCGTCGAGTCTGGAACTGAAAAACGGTAGTCTGCAAAATTCTGACTGGTCTGAAATGTGAAGAATCTGACATCTAATCTGGAACATACATGTGACTCTACACAATACTCCCCCTTTCTCCCATACTAGTCGGAATGACAAACATCGACCAAGTTGGGAGGAGACAACAAAGATGGGGAAACGAAAACCACTAAGCCAATCACAATTTTTTCGGCTTTTCTTGCATTTTTTCATCTATTTCCAAAATTTTTTAATAGCTGTCACATTTATTTGTAAATAAGTTGTTGCATTTTTTTATGGCTTCCCCCCTATTTTTTTCAACTCTCTGCCCAATACAAAGCAACCCCCTTTGGGCCTTACAATAACTCTGTTTTCTTCTTTTAAAAACGACTTACTAGAGAAACGAAATGAAAGGGGGGGGCATCTTAGGGTTCCCACGATGGGTTCCCAACCGCTGGAGATAAAGGCACCACGACCTCGACTCGTTGGGGACTGATATGCGATAAGGCTCCTCCGCCTATGCACTTGGAGGTCATCTCATGCAGGGACGCCGCCGCCTTGCAATTCTGGAGGAGGCCGCCTGCGAGGTCTCGCCACCGATCAGAGCTTGGGCTGGAGGTGCGCGCGAGATCAGGAGTCGCACGACGAGGGGTGCCGCCCGTGATGCAACCTGGAAAGAGACATGTGTGTTGGCTGGATGCGGCATGAAGGGGTCCTGCCACCTGGAAGGTTTGGAATCACCGTTAGGAGCCGCGAGGACCTGTTGCACGACGCTCTTTTTTTTCTTTTCTTGCACAAGATCTGGGGATGCACGTCTGGAGAGGCGCACGGGATGAGGCGTCACTGGGGATGCCATCTTGCACCGTCGCTGGACTGGAATGGAGAGGGTGGCGCCATGTCGGAGAGAAAGAACAGAGAATCGCGCCGCCTGCATATTTGTGTGAAGCGTGGAAGTTGCTTCCTGAGTTAGGGTTTCAGAACGAAACCCTAGAACCTTGAGCGATGAGTTTGGATGATTTTGAATCTCTATAATATTAGGGTCAAAATAAACCCTAGAAAATCTGGAATGTGAACAGATCTTCAACTAATATGTCAACTTGAATCGAACTTCAGAATAATCTTCAAGAACAAAGTGATCGAATCTCGAATGAACAACCGACTTGACTGATCTTGAATAAAAAAACCTTCAGGAATAAATCTTCAAAATCAACTAAGAACGACCGCTCTGATATCATGTTAGAAGATACGAATGCGGAAGTGTATCAGAGATTAAGAAATATGGAACACGAGGTTTTAACGTGGAACCCTACTCCCTAAGGAGCGTGATGAAACCACGGGAGAGAGCCTCAAAGGTCTGGTTTGTCTATTGACTTTTTCATTTGATACAGAGGGTGAGGGGCTTCTTATATAGCCCTCACTGAGTCTCCATATCCTACAACTAGTAGATGTGGGACTAAACAACTGGATTTGGTAAATGGATCCTGGAGTGATCTATTTACCCATCTACTACAAGAGTGATGCATAACCAAATACTCCAACAAAGGTTGCGGGTGCACGTTGAGGACTTGTTCAAATTTTGTGTTGTCCTTTCGAGGACGAAGATACAGTCAGTGCACATTCTATAGGAAGCCCGACCACCCTACGTCTGATTGTTGGATCAAGTACGCCCATCTTGTTGCTAATCATGCCCTCACTACTGATGGTGATGACAATGAGGGGCAATTCATAGATGGGATTTCAATGATGTGATGCATTGTATGAGTATAACTGAAGATGGGATTTCATAGATGGGATTTCATAGATGGGATTTCATATAAGTACGTTTTCTCTTGCTAGTTCTGCACCATCCTAGTAGGGTGATCCGTATTATAAGGTTGCTGCTACATCTCATTCATGTAATCTTGCTTGTTCTGTCAAACATGGTTTTGATGTTAAATTAGTTTGTTGATTCTGGAACCTCACTCTTCTTTTTGGAGAGAAACGTGCCATTAGATAATTGCGATTGTTATGCTTTGGTTGAACAATACATGTTGCCAATGGTGGAATATCCTTAATTGAAGGGATGCAGGAGGTTACACTTCTCCAAAGTTTTCTACTCACTGGTGTTATATTTGTTCATTATTTCTCTACCAACTTGTTATTTTCTAGATTTGCAGAAGATAACTACCGAGCTATTTTTATGCTTTCTCATTTATTTATTTATTTATTTATTTAGGATATGTGGGAAAAGGGTTTGTTGTTATTGATTTAGGATATCCTGATTTGGAGGTTGAAAAGTGATGACCGTGAAGAAGGGGCTCTTTTCGTAAGTAGTGATATGCATGAATGGACATGGACTTGGTTAAATTGAATACTTAGTGAAGATGCAGAGTACTAACGGCTACGTGATAAGATTCTACATACCTTGATTGGTGTCTATTATTTGGCTCAGTCCCTAGTTGTTGCTTCATGTTCTAGTATTCAATTTTCTCCCATTTCACACGCTCATAGCACTAACCTTTTTAGTTACCCCTCTTTGTAGCAGCTTCATCGATTCTTTCTCAGCTCCCTCTTATTCAACTAGAGCATGAGACTTGCAATAGACGTCTTGCTCGTTTGAGGAATTAATATTATCTTGTTCTTGTTGACGATTTTTCTTGGATAATTTTATAAGAATAAGCTCGATGTTTATTTTTTCAAAAAAAGTTTGATATCTATTTTTTATTTTTTCCATTCAGAATGTTGGTCTGTGAACCATAGACATGTGCAGAGAATAATAGTAACAGAAATGAAATGTTGGCTTGTGAACCATATACATGTCCTGTGAACCGTAGACGGTGGACATGTGATCATACACGAAAAGATTGGATTCAGAATGATGTGATCAGAAGGAAAGTTGGTATAGCTCTGATAGAGGATATGATGAGAGAAAACCGCTTAAGATAGTTTGACCATTTGCAAAGGAGGTCGGTTGATGCGCGAGATTTGAGATGTTGAGCCGGTTAAGAGAAGGCGAGGAAGGTTCAAGTGTTGGAATGAGATTTTTCGAAGGGATCTTAGTTATATAAATTTAAGTTTGAGAATGACCCAAAATAGATCTGAATGGAGAAAAAATCCATGTAGCTGACCTTGCTTAGTGGTGGGAAAAGGCTTTGTTGTTGTTGTATTTATCTTTTTGTTTTCACTTTTGTTTTTGAAATAAACCCAGTTTCGTGCAAATGTGAAGATGTTTCATTCCGATAATGCTAGAGATTTCCTCTCTAGTGAGTTGATATTTTTCTCTTTTCTTGTAAGATTCTTCTTCAGATGACATACGCACACATTTCCCAACAGATTAGGGTTGCTGAGCATAAGCATCGAGACATTCTTGATGTTGTTCATGCCCAAGGCTTTAAATATCGATATCGGCATCCATATTGGTCCCATCCCATATCGACGCCCATTTGTGAAGGAAGGGCCGAAAATGGAACCCATATCGCCATATCGGTACCGATATCTGTCCCTTGGTGATACCGATATATCGGCGATATATCACAGATATATCACCATATTTGATTCCCTGCTTGTTCATTTCATTGTTCCCACAGTAGTGAGAGGATGCGGTTCACATTGCTTTTTGATTAACCCCATGCCATCGACTTCTATTGATGGAGTTGTATTCATTTAGGTCATTTAGTTAGGAAAAGGGTGTTTCTTATATTCTTGGTCTTGGAAGATGGACAAATTGGTTGCCGGAGTAGTCAAATGTGTGTCTTAGAGTGTGCTAGCAGCAGATTGGATATCATTGTTATGATTTGAGGCCATGGAGGCAAAATGTTTGTGTGTACATTACTTTTTTTGAGTTTACTCCATATTTTCTAGCGCACGTGCATCTCCGCCCCCAACTACCATTATCTGTAAGATTGTTCAAAAACCTCTCATTAAGCTTCAGGATAATTAATTCAGATTTCAATATCAGCGTAGACCACCTTCTTCTGTGCCAAAACCTCCTTTCACTGAAGTAAACCTTCAACTGATGTTTTACATACCGATAGTTTTTCCGCTTCTAATGATATTGTTTAAGGACATGCACTTCTGATAGTGGCACGAATGCCAGTTCTACAAGTGATGATACACCGTCTACTTGATAACTGCCTACTTTTATGACATGTGTTCTTATTGACCTAAGTCTCCCATTTCCGCAACAATATCCTTTTCCAGATTTAGACTGTTATAAAGACGGTCTACAAAGGCATTGTCAAGGACAAGGATTTTTAGTACTCATGTTGAGGCTTTACGTGACTTCAGATGTAGGCATGCGATGAGGAGGAGATGTCTACTCTCATCCTTCGTGACACATGGTAACTTGTAGATCAACTTGTTGATGTCAAGGTGATTGGTTTCAGATGGGTCATTGTAGTGAAATACAACCTACATGATTCCGTTGCTAGATACAAAGCTCAACTAGGAGCTAAGGACTTCACTTAGATGTACGGGATAACTTTTTGAAACGTACTCTCTCATGGCACCTCTGTCGATAGTGAAGATTCTTTTTTTGTGATTGTGCAACTTGATTGACCCCTTCATTAGCTTGATGTGTAATGCCTTTATAAAAATTTGTAAGAACTTGTCAACATGAAGCAATTAACCTCCCAACTTTGAGGCTCCAGGAAAAGTTAGATGATGTTTACTGAAGAAGGCCATTTACGAAATTAAGCAGAGATTGCAAATATGGTTATAAAAGTTATCAATGGTCCTCGAGAGTTTAGGTTCTCCATTTCCTTATCAACCATTCTCTGTTTGTATGGAAGCCAAGGAAAGTCACTGTAACCATGCTACTATATGTTGATGATATAGTCTTCATTGGGCATGACCCAGAAGGTCTTGTAGAGGTAAAGAATTAGACCAGTGAAATACTTCATTAGGATTGAGATTACCTAATCTAGACGTGATCTAGTTATGTCCCACAGAAAGTATGCTATTGATTTACCGCATAAGTGACAAGTCCTAATCTCGTGATTCAAGTTATCTAGAATTCCAATGGATCCAAAAATACACATATACGAGTATGGAGAGATTGGAGACACGGGTCGCTATAAACATGGTTGGTTGGAAGTTGCTATTTCTGACCATTACTTGACTAGAAATTTTCCTTCCAGTGTGCAATCTCAATTTAATATGTGCATGATGATTTTACATCAAGTCCTCTCGAAGAAGGGCATTTCTTCTCACCAGGGAGCTATTCTAGATCTTGTAGCTTACTTTGATGTTAATTATGGGGAATGCTTGCTAGATAGGAAGAGGAATTTAAATATTTGGTGGAGCAAGAATCAAGCGGTTGTTTCCCTCTCTAATGCAGAGAGTGAGTACAGAGCTATGGCTCATGTTATTGGCAGAGTTAATATGAATTCAATTAGTGCTTTCAGACTTGCAGATATCTTTACTGGTGTTATGGAGCTTTAGATGTGACAACCAAGCAACCAAACACATAGCTAACGACCCATGCTTTATGAGTGAACAAAGCATGTGGAGGTTGACTGTTTATACACTCGGGACTTGGGGGGGGGGGTTTCTAGTGTGTCTTTAGAGTATTAAATTGCTGACACGTACTTTCTGAGAGATGTAAGCTGGCCATGTTTGATATATATGCTTTAGCTTAAGGAGTGTTGTAGTTTATAAGTTGCACTAGTTTAGGGATTATTATGTCTCTTCTCTTTTTATTGTCTATATTGTAACCATAACTTCTCTTGATATAAAGAGGAATAGGGACTGCTATCCATGATCAAATACATTGCCAGCCACATAAATGTAACTAAATATAGAAAGTGGAGAGGGAGTATGCGACTCATCTGCATATAACTTACATGTTCATCACCTCCCAGCCACACGTTTGACTTTTAAAACTGCACATGTTCCAATAGTAGAGACACCTGCACTCACTTATTCCCAGTAAGATCAATGGTGACCACTTAAATTACATACTGCTCAATAACGTATTTCCTTTTTCCAGGAAGAGTTAAATATAACATGTATGCTATGCATAAATCTCAACAATATAATTATGCCATCTAGTTCTCTTTTATAATGGGAAAATAAATTCTCATATTTTTATTTACGTTGCATGAACTTGCGCTGATTTACTATGCAATTTACATGGTGCAGCATAAATACAGTATATTATATGGCACCTTTTGCAACCATGATTCTTGCTGCACCTGCAATTTTACTCGAAGGAGCTGGGGTTTTAAGTTGGTTCTACACTCATGAGTCCATTGGTTCATCATTGCTCATTATCATGAGTTCAGGGGTTTTAGCTTTTTGCCTCAACTTCTCTATCTTTTATGTCATACATTCTACCACAGCAGTCACTTTCAATGTTGCTGGTAATCTCAAGGCGAGAATCTAATTTTGGTTCCAACATTCATGTTCCACGCAATCACCTATTGTCTAATATGTGGGTGTCCTCGTGGTTTCAGGTTGCTGTTGCCGTCCTCGTTTCGTGGCTAATCTTCCGAAATCCAATATCTATAATGAATGCTTTTGGATGCACTGTAACTCTCTCAGGCTGCACTTTCTATGGGTATGTCAGGCATAAGTTGTCATCTCAGGCTCAAATCGCAACACCACAGATTCCATGTACTCCGAGAACACCTCTTGAGAGGATCGAGCTTCTCCCTCTTGTAAATGACAGAGAAGAAAAGCCTTGATGCAATTATTTTGATAATATATTATTTTTTGGAAAGGACATCCTTTGCAAGTTTATGATGTTGGTTAATTTGGATTTGCAAGTGATGAAGATGTGATGCAGCTTCTTTATTTTCTTTATCATCACGCTGTTTCTGTCTGTCAGATGAAAGCAATGCAGTGAACCATATGGACTTCTAAAACTCTAAGGAATTTGTATGCTTCCCTAAACTGCATGCCCTGTACTCTATTCCTCCCTAAATTTCTTGGGTCCCCTCAATTTTGTTATCTCTATTTTTCATATCGGCTGTTTGCACAACTGTAATTTCAAAAGAAACAATCATTCTGAACGCAAAAATGTTAGTGTGTTTGGTTCGGAGGTTTTCTGGCACCAGATAATCAACCTCAGAAGTGGGGTATCTGGTGGATAATATGTTTTTGTGGTTTGGTGTTTGAATAGAGAGTTTTACTGTTGAGGTATTTGTTGTGATGTGATTTTATTGACGTTTGGAAAAATGATTAGAAGTTGTGTATTTTTATAATTTTTAGAGGACAAGATGGTATACTATAATATTTTTTTATTAGAATGGATGAAAGAAAAATGGGTGATTTGATGTATTAAATGTGAAGAGAGTAGTTTTCGGGTGGGCCTCAAATGACGGGGAACACAAAATTGATGTTGGAAATGGGACGTTTTGGGGAAAACCTCACGGAAAACCATCCTTAAAAGGGGAAGTAATCCAAATTTTGTGAGGTAACCCCTAATCCAAATGACCCTTAGAGATTTCCTTGCTGTAATGCATTGCACAATTTTGTTCATGCTTTTCTACATTTTATTTTTATTTTATATTTGGTGTTATTTTAAAATTCTACAGCTTTTCTTGTTTCCATGTATGCTTTGTGAACACTATGTAGTTTGTAATCTGTCAATATCACCCTGTGATTTTGAGGGTCTATCTGTTTTGAAACAAATCTAAGCGAAGACAGCCAAGACTAGATTTTGCCTTTTTAGAAAAAGAAGATGCAATGTTCTCTTTAAATGCTTTGTTGATTGAATTCATCGGAAATTTGGCAATATGTGGCTTGTGGACATATTCAATTCTTTTTTTCAAATAATCATGCATTCATTAAAAATATGAAGTGTTAAATTTTTGGCGATGCGCCATTTTAGTTCATATGCCCTCACCTACACTGCATCTTCTTGCGGGAAAAAGTACCACAAGCTCCTTTGTTTCAACTAGTCTGCATTAGTTATATGCATCTCCATCTATCCCTTCATTTTTTTGGAAATTATCTTCAAGTATTTCCGATCATTTGCCCCAGAAATAATGTATTTCTCTTCACCTTCGTCCTGTCGACATCTATGCGTGCTATCTCAGTCTATGGAATTGTCTCGACAATGTGTTTCATCAGGCTAATGGTAGCTGATAGAGTCCAATCTGTTAACTATATGCTTCATATTTTAGGATGATGGAGCTGCCATTCGGAGTCCCTACATTTGGTTTGGTTGGTACAAATATCGGAAAAACTAACTAAATGAATGGACGCTCTTTGTCTTGCTGTCCTGAAATATGAAATCGGGTGAAAGCAGGCAGGAACAGAACAAATGTGACCTGGTCACTTATTGGCCAGGGTGGATGACCATAATAATCGTCACTGATATGAAAGCACACTTAGCATTTCTTGTCGTAGAAGTTCATTTAAATTTCTTGTAAAAGGATTGAGTAATGCAATGAGTGAGTAAGTGGGGGGGGGGGGGGGGGGGCGAATTCTGGCCGTCGGAGCTGAATGTGTGCGGGCATGGAATCTTGGATGTCGTCTTTGCTGTTGGGTTGTTGCCATTTTGTTCGATCTGCTAAGGTGGCTGTTATCATCTGTCAGATCGTTGGGCATATGAGCTTCAATTGTTCGATAAAGCTGCACGGTATTGTGCTGGCAGGAGAGGAGCTCCAGTGCCAATGGTGTCCATGATGCCCACATACAGTATGGGGTTCAAGGTTAGTATGGGGTTCAAGTAGGGCTGCTAATTGAATTGAATCATTCAAATTCGATTATGATTCGTTCGTTAAAAATTCAAAAATAGTTCGATTCGATTTCAAATGAACTGAATTTGAATATGACATTTGGATTCGATTCCTAAATGAATCGAATATGAATTCACTTGGATTCGTTCGATAACAATTCGATTCGATTCGATACACACATATATATGATATGGTATGAAGCATTATATATATGTAAATAAATGTAGTATATATTTTGTGAAATCCCCACACATGATACACAACTTAATATAGTATAAAATTTTTCATCATCTTATTCTAAACATCTCAATTTTGGGATGCCCATTGCATACACCATACCCCCTCTTTACTCCCCTAAATTCTCTCTATCTCCCTTCGTCACTCATGAGAAAAAATTCTAACATTTGCTTCTGCTCTCCAACGCCGTCAGCTCCAACCTCTCGCTCCTGCTCGCTCTCTCCAACGTTGCTGGCTCCATCCTCCAGCTCATGCTCGCTCTCTCCAATGTCGTCGGATCCAGCCTCTCGCTCCTGCTCGCTCTCTCCAATGCTGTCGGCTCCAGTCTCCCGCTCCTGCTTGCTCCCACCACTGACAACACCACCCTCCCAGTAGCCAACCCCACCACCAGCTCCCGCTCTCCCCCGTCATCGACAACGACACTGGTTCTAGACTCACCAACGTCGCCAACATCTCTCCATCACCCCCGCAGCTGCTGGTATTACCATACACCCCCTTTTTACCCTACAATCTTAATATTTAGATTCTATCCAAACAATTTATGTGATTCTAAAATACATCATCTACAAACAAACACACACTAAATTTTTAAAAACCATCCAAGGTCATAGATTTCAAATTTATAATAATATTTTCCTTAATCACATTCTTAATCCTCCATCTATCAAAATATCCAGATCTTATGATAAGGACAACCAAGCTTTTGAATACAAATAATACCTTAGAGACAATTAAGGTATGAATAGATTTCAAGTAATTTGAGCTTTGCTTAAATGGCTAAATATGTAAAAGATCATAACTGCATCAAAATTCCATTTCTCATCGAGATTACAAGGGGACTAGGTTATCAAGAAGGAAATATCATCATTAACTTTAATAAGATCAACTATGCCCTCATAAGAGTGCATTGAAATGAGGTAAGAATGAACTGTTCATGCTTGATATAGAAAAAATGTTAAATATTAGAAAATTGAAGATCAGAGCCATACCAACTAAGTTCTCAGTCTGGTCTGCCGGTTTTTATACACTTCAGATGCTGGATTCAGCTCCATAAGTCAGTTCACATCGACCTTTTATGGTTCTGATGGAATTTAGTGATTCTTTTTTTCTCAGATATCATGGAGATATGTCACAATGGGGGAGAAGATATGGAAGATTCTTCAGAGAAATGTGGAACACAATCTTTTGGTTATTATTTTGGATATATATATCTATTAATCTATATCTTGTATTTCTATATTGGTACGGAATTTAAAATATAGCTTTGAGTATGTATTTTCATTTTATTTTTAGAAGTCTAATTCAAACATACCATTTTCTCAAGATAGTGCCCATGAGAGAGTCATTGGGCGTGATAATGATATTAATGAAAAAGTAGAAGAAGAGAGTGAAGAAATAGAATATTGATTCCTAAAATAATTAATAAAATTCAACGACTTATCATCATAGGTACAACAAGAAAAGATCGATGGTTTATCAAGATGTCAATAATTATTTTTCTTTATATATTCAATTCACCATAGGTACAAAAAAAGCAAATGGGGATGCAAGAGACACACATGAACGACAAAAGTTAGGTACTTTAATGCAATTTATATTATCTATTGAATTTTACATTTATGTTAAAAGTTTTTTACTTATCTCAATTATTTTTTCACAAATTAGTATCACAAAGTCTATTCAATTCTTTGAAAATTAAAATATTATTAATATATTTTTTTGTTATTAGTTACATTATTAAATAAAATTCTAATTCGATATAAAATGAATCGAATTTGAATATTCGCGTCTCCAAACGAATTGAATTTGAATTTAGATTAGAAATTAGTTTAATATTTAATTCGAATTCGGATTCGAAAATTTTATAATGAATTGAATCTGAATCTAGGTGGATTCGAATGTATTCGATTCGATTAGCACCCCTAGGTTCAAGGTTGTCTAATTGTGGAGAGTGCTTTGATGGGGATGGCTAAGGGGGATTGATATACTTCGAAGTTGTTCCCTCCATGGTGGTAGGACATAATGGCTTATCACTTGTGATTGAGGGAGGTTCATCCATGGTTCCTTCCTTTTCTACATATTTGCAGGAGGGTGCTTTGGGGATTGGAAATAAGCCTTGGGGAAATAGTGGCATGGCCCGATTGCGCACAACCGTTCCTTTGATGGTGGCTCTCTGGTTAGCGACGAGGAGATGCATGTGATCTCTCTAATCGGATACTAGCCTAAACATATGTATATGTTAGGTTTCGCTTATTTTCGAACTGAATAATTTAATTGAATCGGAATTGAAGCTACATGAATATTGAATTTGAAAATTTTCGGACCAGAGGGAGTGAAAAAAAGTGAAATAGGAGCGAATATATATGTCACACACATAAATGCACACACAAACATACAGCTTGTGTAGTTTCGAATTCCAAGTAAATGGATGGCTAAGAGGTGATGAACATGGAAGTTATGTATGCTAAGATGGTACCTCTGTCTCTCTCTCTCTCACACACACACAAACACACACACACACACATGCATGCGCGCGTGCGCAAACGCACGCACGGACACACACACACACACACGCATGCATTTTATCCAATGGACCAGGATTAGAGTTTTGATGATCCTCCATTTTCAATCGTCCATCCAACAAGATGAATCGTTAAAAAATAGGATTCTATTTTGGAAAGAATAAAGACAACATGCATTGTGGAAATAAAATAAAATTCTAATTAAAAGAGTTACTAAAAATAGAAATACGATTTTGGAAAGAGGATGGTGCAATTCTCTGATTGACATAAAATCAAGTTTGGGATCTAATGCTAATTTTTTTTGTAGATAAATGAAATTGTTACTGAATTAATTTAAGATGTTACTGATGAAATTGCAAATATTATGTGAAATAGTATCAAACGTTATGGAAGTAATGTAAAAAGAATGCTACTGAAATAATTCAGGATGTTGCAGAATTAACTGCAAAAAATACTTGTAATAGTATAAAATGTTACTGAAGTAATGTAAAGAAGTCCTACTGAAATAATTTAAGATGCTACTAATATAATTACAAATCTTACTTGAATAGTATGAAACGTTACTGAAAAAATATAAAGGATTGCTAAAAAATTCAATATAAAAATATAAGTAAGAATTTAAGAGTAAGCGGTAACATAAAGAAACATTTTTAGTACATAATGTTGAATTGTAAGTAAAACAAAACTATTTCAAATTGAACACATGATCAGTACCACTTCTGCAATCCTTTGTAAAATATAAGCTTGTTGGTAAAAAAAGAAAACCGCATCTCAATATATTTACAAGAAAAATACGAGTAGTAACTTTTTGTGTTAGTAATATTAACATAAAACCTATTGTAAGTAAATAAATTAAATACATAAGTAACTAATAAGCACCATGATAGTATACTGGATACTTCAATAAGCAATAAATAAGGAATTGCTGGTTATATATTAGAATAGGAATAAAATTGTCTGTTTCGATTCAAAAATGAAACAAATCATGAGCAAGGTGGAGGGAGTTCGTTATGATTATAATCTAGCGCTAAAAAGGAAATGGACGAGAAGAAATAAGATCATTGTATTAAAATCTGATGGTCGAACAACTGTGCCCATCACAACTCTAATGGGCATATGACCCATTGGATAAAATCCTATATACATATACATATAATACATATACATATATATATATATATATATATATATATATATGGATTTTATCTAATGGGCCCCTATGCCCATTAGAGTTGGATGGATGAGCACCCAATTAGGGTGGAGCATTGGGCTCGACCGGGAAAGCTCGACCCGAGCCCATCATTTTTTTGTGGGCATTGTGATGAATCTCGGATTCATCACTCTAAATCTCATTGATTAAGCTCAGATCCCTCAAAATCAATTGCATTTCTGCATTTATTTTGCATAATTAGCATTTATGCATGATTTCATAAGAATTGCATTTTAGTATTAATTTCTGCATAAAATAAGAAGCCAAAAATCCAAGCCAAAAATGACCTGTAAATAGCCTAACTTCCCCTATTTTTAACTCCTCCATGCTAACTCCGAATGCCACAAACCACCTCCACTGTGTACACATCACTAACAAGAATAAATAAAAAATACAAAAAAAGAATTAACCCAGTTAAGTGGACCAAAAACCTAAACCTAGTTTTAGGATAAAAGCCCCATATCTTCTCCATCCAGTGTCCGATTTGAGCCTACTCACTTTGAACTAATGTACATTCAATTATCTTCAAAACAAGACCAAGTTCAAGTGAATCGGAGCTCGTATGTGAAAGTTGGGTTTTGGGCCTCTTTTGTACATGGTATATTTTCGCGGCTTTTTGACCTTGTATTTTCTGTACATATTTTCTTTATCAATAAAAATCCAAAAAATTAGATTTAGGTGTCTTTTATTCATCTTTGATTTCTCTATATTTTTCCGGTTTTTTTATCTTGTTTAAAAATGACCAAAAAAATTAGAAAACCCAAAAATCAAGGTATTCTATGTACATGGGATACCCCAAAAATTCACTTTTTACATTTGACCGATTTTGGTTTTGTGCTTGCATATTGTAGATCTCGTCAAGACGAGCATTTTCGTGAAGGAACTTTTTCGATCCGAGGTCGTTTACTATTTCTTTTTGATTTTACAAATCTTTTATTTTTCATTTTTTCTGGTGTTGACACGTGGCAGCCCTAGAGGCCGCCACGTGTCAGTCATTTCCGGGCTTTTTAATAATCTTTTTTATAAAAAAAAATTAAAACCGCACGCACGTGCGTCGCACGTGCCACCCAGGCACGTGCTCCGCACGTGCTCCGTCTGTCTTCTTTTGACCGCCACGTGTCGCCCCCAGGGCCGTCCGATTTCGGCCGATCGGACGGCCCGTACCCTTCGTCTACCTCCCAACCGCCCGCGACTTCTCCGCCCCTCGAAACCTCCGCCGCCTGCACCGGTCCTCCGCTATCTTCGCAACGACCTGCGTCAACCTCCCGCGCCTTCTTCGCTACCGGTCGCCAACCCTATTTAAGTCGACGCCACCTCCCCCGTCCAACTCATCCGCCGAATCACACAGTTAAAGGGGGAGCTTCGTCGACGGCGGTGACAACACCGTTGGCAAGGTTGCCTTGGAGGATGGGCGAGATCCGAAGCCTTCAAGCTTCATTGCAGTCACGGCAACCGTCGCCTTCGCCACTCAAGCTCTGGCCGTGAGCCATTGAGTCGCCGTGTTATCTTCATCAACATCCCTTCCACCGGCCACCATCCTCGACTACTCTGCCTCGACTCGTCATCGACTTCACGCCACCACCGCCTGCTGCAGCACCGGCGTATCCGCTCGACCCTCCCGCTCGAGGAGCTTCCAACGCCAACTCCCCTACCTTCATCTTCATCTCCGGTCGCATGGAACATAACCTCCAGGTGCTGACCCACCGCGACAGCCTCTGCCTCGACGAGCAGCGCCACCAGCCGTGCCGGACCCCTTTAGCAACCGCCACGACATCATCCGACTCCGCATCTCCATCTTCATCGAGCTTCGCCGCCTATGCCTCCGCCTTGGCCACACGTCTTCGACTTCAGCCATCTTCGCCCAGGCTCCGACTCTGCCGCTCTCTCGCCGACAACCTCCGCTACCGGAGCTCCTCCGCCGAGCACCGGCCTCAGCTGCGCCCAAACCACCGTGGCCAAGCGGCCCATCCTCTGCCGGACCACCATCCTCCGCCTCGCCGCCAGGCACGTAGCCCGAGGCCCCCGCCTCACGTGCGAGGCACGTGGCGGGGGAACGTCATCAGGTTCATCAACCCCAGGGGTCACGTGCTTCGCACGTGACCCTTTGGGTCAATTGCAAACAAGCCCTCGGAGGTTCCCCATTTTGCAGTTCAGTATCTCCTTCCAAGGGCACGTGCACAGCACATGCCTATTGGGTATTTTGCAGAAAACACCCCCAGTTACCTAGGTAATTGCAAACAGGTCCCCCCACTGCAGTTTTCTTTATTTATTTATTTATTATATTTGCATCTGTACCCCTATGTTCCCCCGTAACTTTGAACCTTTTTGTTGCATCATTTTATTTATTTAAAAATAGCATTGTGTTCTTCATGTAATTCTCTACATTTTAACATATTGTGGGTATTTTTGTGATCATCGGTTAATTAATAATTATTTGTTCTGTGGAAATTATCATATTTTGCCCAATTTGCTCTCTTAAATTTCTAGTTGATTAACTGTTGCTCTAAAAATCCCCGAAAAATCACATATTGTAGAGATTATTTTGCTTGACATTGTGCCCAAAAATCTTTGCATTTGCATGCATAACTTGCTCTGTAAAAATCATCTTACATATTTGAGTTTAATTTTTAATAGGTATTAAACCCTACATTTTCGAGGTTTAGGATTTTTTTGAGATCCATCACCTAGTGATAGATCCTAGATAATTTTATCTCTTGAAAATAAGTAGGGTTAATATTTATTATAATTAAATATTGAAAATCATTTTGTTTGCATTTAAAAATTCATAAAAAAATTCATATTGCATCCAAAAATTCCAAAAAAATTACAGTGCATTCATTTCATCATCATTTACATTGTGACCAAGTTTCGTATTTTTCGGACATTGTTTGATCAAAATTTACATTTTAGTCTTTAAAATAAGCTGAAATTGCATTTTGCATCCCTCATTTGCATTAAAAATTCCAAAAAAAGACTGCCTTGAAAACCGAACATGAAATTGGATAGACATTAATCTAGGTTGTTCCTTTGCCTCCTTGTGATCGACCTTGGGACTTGCCCAAGTAAAATAAACATAAAAACCACTTGATTAAAATTAAATAAATTTTTGTGGTTATTTCTTGACTGTTTCCGATCGCCGCTACAACGAACGACTTTAATTATTTTAACTCACGAACATAAAAACAATACCTTAACCCAGCGTTTACGGACCCGTCAGATGGCGCCGTTGCCGGGGAGGCAAACGGCTTAGATTTTTGTTTTGAAAATTTTTGTTCGGTTTTCCGAATTCGGGTAGTCTGACCCCGAATTTTTCATTGTAAATCCCATAATTTTTTTCCAGCATTTATTTTCTTATTTTATTATTTTTTGAGTCACTCTCTGACATTCTCTCTCTTATTTTTCTTGCGAGGTACCCGACGCACGTGGAGCGGTTTTTCAAGAAACCGACGCATCTTCACCGACATCCGAAGAAACCACAATTAATTTAAGATCGAGTCGAGTCGTGAGAGAGCGTAGAGTCTAGGTTTTTAAATTCTGCAAATTTTAATTTCTGCTCATTCATAGCGGTGTCCGTTTGGACTCTCACGTGTGTAAAAAGACTCTGAACTCTATTTGTGGTGTGTCGTGGCCTGTTTCACTCTCCGGTGAGGGTGGGGCCCGACTTGAGTGGCGATTAGGATAGATCTGTACATACGGCTCTCAGAGCATTTTTATTTTTTAATTGTGCTCGTAGGATCTTAAGCCACACTTCACATTAATCAAGACGCACATAGATCATTCAACTTTGCCAAATTTAACTCAATACTTCCCCGCTAATAGAACTTTCTGCTTAGGTGCGGTTTTTCATCGACTTGCATTCATTTAGAATAATTTTTAAAATTCTGTCTAGCATCCCACATGGAGATAGCGAGGAGTCACTGTAAGTCTTCTAATTGAGCATTCATCATAGTTTTCCGCGTGCATCGACTTTTCCCCGAATTTCTTCCTCTTGTTTTATCACATAAATCTAAAGGAAATTGGGACTGGACGGTAGACGTGTATTTGCGCTCATCTAATTTTTTTCAGTGATCACCTAATTAAAACTAGGACTGCTAAATATAGCCGATTTCAAAATAACACATAAAATCAAGAATTTCTGCGGGAGAGCAACCCCGACCTTGGATGATTTTATTTTTCTGAGTGAGCGAGAGACGGCACTTAAGGATAGAGCCCAAATCCGGAATCTCAGCTCGCTAATTTTTTTTGCCAAGATTGAATTATCACCAACTAAAACTGAAAAGATAAATAGCCGATCTCTTACGACTTCATTGTGTGAGTTGGTGAACCCGGGGTTTGAATTGTGTTTGCATTGGTGTGCGTGAACCGATTTCAAGATCAATAGCCACACATTCGATAAAAATTCTCTTGACTATCCCGTGCAATCATCTCTTCCCTCTCTTGATTTGAACCTCATAATGGAACTCTTGTCCAAAAACTCCCGTAGATCCAACCCCCCATTCCTCTCAAAAATGACCGAACACCCATCAGAGCTATACTATGAAAATGAATTTGTTTCGGTTGGGCCCAAATCAACTAAATCCCTTCTTTCAATAATCCTCCAACATTTGCGGGAGGCTTTCACCCGCAGATAAATTCGGCCTCCTCATTGAATTTCTATCCGAACCATCCAACCGCAAATGACCACCTACCATCTTGGACTGAATCGTCTTATTCTCAGTTTCTCGCCAATGAAACTTTTCAAGATCAAAATCCCTTCAAATCTCATGACTGGCAGAGAAATCAAACTCAGATGGAAAGACATGCACTGAATAATCATCGGCATTGGATTGACCATGATAGACCCCTCGTCAGACATGATACTCATATAGAGGACTGGACAGACCTAGAAACACATAAACCCTGTATGTTGACTCCACAATATCAATGTCTGACCAATCAACTACACATGTCTGAACCATATGAGCAGCCTCCTTCCATTATTTTTGAGGAGAAATTTTTAGAAAATAATGATTCGGATATTCCAAGAAACTCTCCTCTCAGCATAAAGGGAAAAATGGAAGATGAAATTATCGAACGTACACCTACTGCTCCCATAATTAATCATGAACCTAATCTTGAGGAGGATATTTTGAGGATAAATAAGAGATTCAATTCAATAGAGGAGAGATTTCAAAAATTTACCGATCGATTCATCGCATTCTATGGTGGCTCGGACAGTAAAATGAATGAGGAAATAACTGGATCTGAGATTAAAAATTCTGAGGATATTCAGGGACCTAGGGACGATTTTGAAAATGACTATGTTGTTGACCCTCACCCTGAACTCCAGAGCCCATTTTCATCTGAAGAACACCCCACACCCCCACACCACCCAGAAAATACCAAAAAAATGGAAATATTTGAAAACAACAAAAAATTTGAAAATTCAGAAAATTTCATAAAAATTGAAACTGAAGACGATTTGAGGAATTTGGATCCAACTGTACGGGAAGCACTAGGAAAGAAATTGATTTTTGAACTTCCCTTTTTACAGGCCATTGAACACTTCCCCGACCTTAAAAGATTTTTAATGGAAAAATTAACTAGGAAAAAGTCGGGCAGGATTAGAACCAAGACTGAGAGACATATCTTGTCAATGGCCTCCTCCTTGGTGTTGATGAGAAAAACCAAGAGCCGCATAGTGAAGCGGTTGCCCAGATTTGATTGTGAAATCAAAGACACAATTTTCACCCATGCTCGGATTGATGACGATTCACCAATTAATATCCTCCCGACCTCTGTATTCCATGAACTCAAACTCGGATCGATTCGGAAGATACGAGAGATTGTACAATTAGCGGATCGATCGATAAAGCGGCCGAGAGGAATCATTTCTGTCATCATGAAATTCCAAGGTGCTCCGTTCAAAGTAGAATTCGCGATCATTGATATTGAGCATCAAAGAGAATTCACCCAGTCTCCAATCATTCTCGGAAAACCATTCTTGGCATTGGCCAAGGCGAGTATCGATTGTGAGACTTGGGAAATCAATTTCACAGCATTGGAAGCACTTAGATCTGACCCTACCTTTGAGGAACCACGATCTTCTGAGGAACCCACGAAGTCCCCGACAACCGTAACCATGAAGCGGTAGAAGAGCCCTACCCCGCAGCCACACCTGAGATAGCGGTTGTTGATGAGACTATTGGTTTAGAAAATCTCCCCCCTGCTCCATTCCCAGCCGCTCTCACCATGGGGAATCATGTATATGAATATGATCCGGAGACTTATGCATGGGCACACCCTGGGTCAACCTACTCTGACTACATGGATTACATCAACTCGACACAAGAATGCGCCAACATCGAATTAATTGAGAAAGAACATGCAGAGACTCTCCCCAGTATTTCAATTCCTGCAGATCTCAAAATAGACAAATCTTTCTACTACGATCCAGAGACATATGCATGGTCACATCCTGGAGCAACATTCTCTGAATATCTTGACCAAATCATCCCAAATAGAGAGTGCTCAAACATTCGAGAGACTAAGAACAAGCACGCAGACCAAGCACCAACCAAGGAAAATTTCAACGGCTATTCATCTGGATACTCAAATGAACCGACACCTTCACGACGAAATAAAAAGAGAGTCACCCTTGACCTTTCGGAAGAGGAATCAGTTGATGATCCCTCATCAGGTCCGGAAAAGATGGTCTACATGAGTGAAGTCTGTTCGGCAGCTCTAAAGCCATATCTTCGCAAGGATCCAAAATTCAATCCCCGTTGGACAACTCCTGTTCCTAACTACTACTCATCCAAAGCTGATGCTCCTGCACTCTTCAAGTACAGTGGAATTATTTCGTATGAGCTGACTGAAACCTGTGCTTCTGAGTATTCATCCGAGGACAAACCGATTGACCTCAAGAAGGAACGAATTTTGAGAAAACAATTGAAGAAATAAAAAGATCAGAATACTTGGAGTATGTCCACTTTCAAATACTACTCCTCTGAGGATAACTATGATGATGGATATCTTTCATCTGACTCAAACACTTCATCGATTATCCATCATGATTTTTCTGAGGATGACACTGATTGTAGTTGGGAATCATATGCCTCATCGTCGACTCATCACTACGATCTCCCACCACAGGCTCACAAAAAGATCAGCCGAAAACCGCCTTAATCATCGGCTACCCACCCTCCCTCCCGACCATATCGGTTCCCTTGTACAGCTTCTTCCTCTACTTAGGCCAAGGCCTAAGTATAGGGGGGGGGGGGGTGGGCGATGCCATTTGTATATACCATTTCTCTCGTCACTCTCCTAACTCTCGATCGCTCCATTTCCACCATTCTTCCATACTTAGACTGATCAGAGCCTAAGTATAGGGGGAACCAACACCCATCTGTATATACTCTCCTCATTTCCTGACCGCTTTTCTTTTCATTTTTTTCCACTCCCTTACGCTTAGCCCGAGCTATGTCTTCCGCTTCTTGTGCTCTGAGGACACAGCACTCGCTAAGTATAGGGGGGTCTGTATATATACTTTGTATATATTTTTACCCACATCTCGTACTTTCGCGTAAGTCTATATGTATTTACGGGGTGGGTACTAACTTGAAAAAAAAACAAACAAGCACAAAAAAAGAAGAAGGTTTTTTTTACTAACACTAACCGTTCCCAAAATTTTTGAAAAAAAAAGAGAAGGCTTCTTATTCCATTTTCTGCATTAAAAAATCCCTTGCATAAAATGTCAAAAAAAGAGAAAAACAACAAAAAAATTCAAAAAATTGTGTCAGCATTTCACACACCTGCACTTCATCCAACATCACATGCATTTGCATCTGTGAAAAGTCATTGGGTTCTGAACCGAATCATGAGTAGAGACCGAGAGTGGTCTGGACTTGACCTTAATCCACCTAATTTTCAGAGGAACTTCACCGAGAAATATGATTTTAGAAGCTTCAGGTCTTTGACTTAATTCTTTGAGTTCCACATGACAATGTGCAGTGTTTGACTCTTAATGTCTAACCTGGTCTCTTCATTCTGGGTACAACTCTGGAATAGGGAATTAATTCGCACTCTCGCACTATGCACTTAGCTCAACCCAGACAGAATGTTGGAAGACTTTGTGAGTCTCTTTTCTTGTAGCGTGGAAATCTAAAGACCGGAGTACGGGTTGAAATAAAGATTCGGAAAAGGGATGGACGGCTGGGCACAATTTTTTCTAAGACCCCAAAAAATGTACGGAACAAAAAGATTCTATATACATAGGGGCACAACAAGATCCAAGCAGAACCACCAAAAATTCCAAAATAAAGAAGCATTCTACCAAATAAAATTCCGACCAAAAAGGTCCAAGCTTCAAGAAGCTGCAGATCTTGGTGGAGACTCGGCTACACTGGCCATCTTCACAAGGAGAGGTGACTACACTGGCCACCCTCCAATTCTTTTCCCCTTCTTCTAACTTCTCCCTTGTTCGATTGTGAACACAACACGACAGACCTTAGAAGGAAATACCTGACTCCCCGAGGACGAGTTACTGGAGAGGAGAGGAGCATGGTAGTCTGACATTCTGAATGGGAAGAGCTAAAACCCGTCACACACATGAGTCGGTTGTTCAATATTCATAGGGTAAACTTTGGGAAGAGGATTGATCTAAGATGACTTCTGAGCCGAAACTGTGACAATGATGTGTAGAACTTGAGGGATGTTGATTTTAAAATTCTAAGTCTCACAGAAGTTCCGCCACACTATTAATCCAAAGGACGAGTCTAGTTTCACTTTCACCTTCAGTTCATGGTCTTGGTATGGAACCCGGTCTCATTTCACTTCATGGCATTTCTTTTTGATGCTCAGGGACGAGCATGGTTTAAGTATAGGGGGATGATGAATCTCGGATTCATCACTCTAAATCTCATTGATTAAGCTTAGATCCCTCAAAATCAACTGCATTTCTGCATTTATTTTGCATAATTAGAATTTATGCATGATTTTCATAAGAATTGCATTTTAACATTAATTTCTGCATAAAATAAGAAGCCAAAAATCCAAGCCAAAAATGACCTGTAAATAGCCTAACTTCCCCTATTTTTAACTCATCCATGCTAACTCTGAATGCCACAAAACCACCTCCACTGTGTACACATCACTAACAAGAATAAATAAAAAATACAAAAAAAAAGAATTAACCCAGTTAAGTGGACCAAAAACCCAAACCCTAGTTTCAGGATTTTCAGACTAAAAGCCCCATATCTTCTCCATCCAGTATCCGATTTGATCCTACTCACTTTTGAACTAATGTACATTCAATTACCTTCAAAACAAGACCAAGTTCAAGTGAATCGGAGCTCGTATGTGAAAGTTGGGTTTTGGGCCTCTTTTGTACATGGTATATTTTTGCGGCTTTTGCCCTTGTATTTTCTGTACATATTTTCTTTATCAATAAAAATCCAAAAAAATTAGATTTAGGTGTCTTTTATTCATCTTTGATTTCTCTATATTTTTCCGGTTTTTTTATCTTGTTTAAAAATGACCAAAAAATTAGAAAACCCAAAAATCAAGGTATTCTATGTACATGGGATACCCCAAAAATTCACTTTTTACATTTGACCGATTTTGGTTTTGATGTCTTCATAAAAGTTATAGATCTCATCGAGACAAGCATTTTTTGTGAAGGAACTTTTTCGATCCGAGGCCGTTTACTATTTCTTTTTGATTTTACAAATCTTTTATTTTTCGTTTTTTCTGGTGTTGACACGTGGCAGCCCCAGAGGTCGCCATGTGTCAGTCATTTTCGGGCTTTTTAATAATCGTTTTTATAAAAAAAATTAAAACCGCACGCACGTGCGTCGCACGTGCCACCCAGGCACGTGCTCCGCACGTGCTCCGTCTGTCTTCTTTTGACCGCCACGTGTTGCCCCCAGGGCCGTCCGATCTCGGCCGATCGGACGGCCCGTACCCTTCGTCTACCTCCCAACCGCCCGCGACTTCTCCGCCCCTCGAAACCTCCGCCGCCTGCATCGGTCCTCCGCTATCTTCGCAACGACCTGCGTCAACCTCCCGCGCCTTCTTCGCTACCGGTCGCCGACCCTATTTAAGTCGACGCCACCTCCCCCGTCCAACTCATCCGCCGAATCACACAGTTAAAGGGGGAGCTTCGTCGACGGCGGTGACAGCACCGTTGGCAAGGTTGCCTTGGAGGCTGGGTGAGATCCGAAGCCTTCAAGCTTCGTTGCAGTCGCGGCAACCGTCGCCTTCGCTGCTCAAGCTCTGGCCGTGAGCCATTGAGCCGCCGTGTTATCTTCATCAACATCCCTTCCGCTGGCCTCCATCCTCGACTACTCCGCCTCGACTCGTCATCGACTTCACGCCACCACCGCCTGCTGCAGCACCGGCCGTACTCCGCCTCGACCCTCCCGCTCGAGGAGCTTCCAACGCCAACTCCCCCACCTTCATCTTCATCTCCGGTCGCAAGGAACATAACCTCCAGGTGCTGACCCACCGAGACAGCCTCCGCCTCGACGAGCAGCGCCACCAGCCGTGTCGGACCCCCTTTAGCAACCAATGCCACGACATCATCCGACTCCGCATCTCCATCTTCATCGAGCTTCGCCGCCTACGCCTCCGCCTTGGCCACGCGTCTTCGACTCCAGCCATCTTCGCCCAGGCTCCGACTCTGCCGCTCTCTCGCTGACAACCTCCTCTACCGGAGCTCCTCCGCCGAGCACCAGCCTCAGCTGCGCCCAACCACCGTGGCCAAGCGGCCCCTCCTCTACCGGACCGCCATCCTCCGCCTCGCCGTCGGGCACGTACCCCGAGGCCCCCGCCTCACGTGCGAGGTACGTGGCGGGGGAACATCATCATGTTCATCAACCCCAGGGGTCACGTGCTTCGCACGTGACCCTCTGAGTCAATTGCAAACAAGCCCTCGGAGGTTCCCCATTTTGCAGTTCAATATCTCCTTCCCAAGGGTACGTGCACAGCACGTGCCTATTGGGTATTTTGCATAAAACACCCCCAGTTACCTAGGTAATTACAAACAGGTCCCCCACTGCATTTTTCTTTATTTATTTTATTTATTATATTTGCATCTGTACCCCTGTGTTCCCCCGTAACTTTGAACCTTTTTGTTGCATCATTTTATTTATTTAAAAATAGCATTGTGTTCTTCATGTAATTCTCTACATTTTGACATATTGTGGGTATTTTTGTGATCATCGGTTAATTAATAATTATTTGTTCTGTGGAAATTAGCATATTTTGCCCAATTTGCTCTCTTAAATTTCTAGTTGATTAACTGTTACTCTAAAAATACCTGAAAAATCATATATTGTAGAGATTATTTTGCTTGACATTGTGCCCAAAAATCTTTGCATTTGCATGCATAGCTTGCTCTGTAAAAATCATCTTACATATTTCAGTGTTTAATTTTTAATAGGTATTAAACCCTACATTTTCGAGGTTTAAGATTTTTTTGAGATCCACCACCTAGTGATAGATCTTAGATAATTTTATCTCTTGAAAATAAGTAGGTTTAATACTTATTATAATTAAATATTGAAAATAATTTTGTTTGCATTTAAAAATTCATAAAAAATTCGTATTGCATCCAAAAATTCCAAAAAAAATCACAGTGCATTCATTTTATCATCATTTACATTGTGGCCAAGTTTCGTATTTTTCGGACATTGTTTGATTGAAATTTACATTTTAGTCCTTAAAGTAAGCCGAAATTGCATTTTGCATCCCTCATTTGCATTAAAAATTCCAAAAAAAGACCGCCTTGAAAATCGAACACGAAATTAGATAGACATTAATCTAGGTTGTTCCTTTGCCTCCTTGTGATCGACCTTGGGACTTGCCCAAGTAAAATAAACATAAAAACCACTTGATTAAAATTAAATAAAATTTTGTGGTTATTTCTTGACTGTTTCCGATCACCGCCTACAACGAACGACTTTAATTATTTTAACTCACGAACATAAAAACAATACCTTAACCCGGCGTTTACGGACCCATCACCTTGTGCCAGGTCGATGCTCGATTTTTTAGTAAACTGAGGATCTGGGCCCGACCCAAGCCCACGAGATCGAGCTCGGGTTCGGTCCGGGCTCAACCCACGCCCATTTTGATTCCATGAAGTTGTGTGTTGATTCCAATTTATTGTTATGGATATAATTTATCCATAACATATGGATATTGTATGTATTGTTATGATATAATATTACTATTCATGGATGAAGGAAATATTGGATGTATTGTGACTATAAATCCATGTCTCCTAATTTGGTTCTAATATGATATTTTAAAAATATGAGAGCCCAAGCATGACCCATTTGTACTTCGGGTTCGAGCCCGGTCCGGCCCGAGCATGATATTTTTGAAATATGAGGACCCGGGCCCGACCCATTTGTACATCGGGTTCGGACCGGGCACATGCTTTTGTGAGTTGGATCAGGGTCGGGTCCGGGCCAGTCCGACCCAATGCTCCACCCTACACCCAATTGTAGCCTGCCCATCCACAAGATTCAATTCCAAAAAAAATAAGAATCGATTTTGTAATGAAAATAAAATAAAATCGAAAACTAAAATATTTTTAAAATAGATTTACGTTTATAGAAAGTGGAAGGCCCATATATATGATTGCTAAAACTTATCGTTTCATTCCAATGCAAGATGCTTGTTTTGATCCAATGCAAGACGAGAGGTATGCTATTCGTTTTCATGATTTAATCGTTATTTCTATCATAATTCCGTTGTTTTAATGATTTTTTCGGCTCTATCAGTAGTGTTTGTTTTTGGGATCATAAGCAATATTTTTATTTTATGAATGATGCGATTTTTTTGATCATAAGCAATATTTATTCGAGAAGTATTATTGAAATATGAAAAGTGATGTTCATAATATCAATTTTTATTCGTTTTGATACACGATCTATAGTCCTACTTTATTTTTTTATCGAATGCATTTTGATTTCATATAATAAAAAGTTACGATAAACACAATTGTTACTTTTCATTCTATAAAATTTGAAAATATACCGAGTTACTGATGTATTTATTTAATTTACTTTTAAGATATTTTATGTTGCTATTGCTAATATAATTGTTACTTTTTCATGCATTACTTTGAAGATATACTAAGTTACTGATGCGTTTACTTATAATATATTTTATATTACCATTGCTAACACAATTGTTACTTTTTCATGCGTTAATTTGAAGATATACTGAGTTACTGATCTATTTACATTATTTACTGGTATGATATTTTTATTTTACTATTGTCTACATAATTGTTACTTATCTTGTGTCTATTCTGAAATTAAGTTTCTCATTTTTTCTCTTTATATTCAAGTATTTCACAAGATCGAGGTTTTGTTATTACCACTTCCTCTTTAGTACTTACAACTCACAGCTAGTGGTTTACTAATTCATCTTTTATTTCATGTATGCCAGATGTCCAAACACTTCTTATGTTTCGTGGATGAAAAATTTAAATAATGAAGTATTGATGATCATTGTATACTTACTGATTAAAGAGGCTAGAAGAACATCTTTGATGATATTATCAAGAATTAACTGTTCTGTAACTAATACAAGAGATAATTAACAAATTCAGTTACCAAATAAATAATTGATGTGTAACTATAATTTCAGTAACTAATCACAATGAGTTAATAATATGGACATGAATATTCAGTAATTGTTTGTATAACTTCAGTAATATTTCTATTTAATTATCAAGTTCAGAAGTACTAAGTAACTATATCTTCAGTAACAATCATATCGAGTTTAGTAATATGGACATTTGTAGTCAGTAACTATTGTATGGACATTAGTAATTTACCTATTCTGTAATTGTTGTATAGA
This sequence comes from Ottelia alismoides, assembly GCA_037367405.1. NCBI lineage: Eukaryota > Viridiplantae > Streptophyta > Magnoliopsida > Alismatales > Hydrocharitaceae > Ottelia > Ottelia alismoides. The sequence continues at coordinate 531,013 of JAZKJV010000345.1, forward strand.
TATTAGTAACTATAACTTCAGTAACAATTGTAATGAGTTCAGTAATATGGCCATTTGTAATCATTAATTGTTGTATGAACATTGATAACTGTAACTTCAGTAAAAATTATAATCAGTTCAGTAATATGAACATTTGTAATCAATAATTGTTGTATGGACATTAATAACTATAAGTTCAGTAACTAATCATTCTGTAACTAATATAAGAGGTAATTAACAAATACAGTTACCAAATAAATAATTGATTTGTAACTATAATTTCAGTAACTAATCACAATGAGTTAGTAATATGGACATGAATATTCAGTAATTTATCTACTCAATTGTCTAGTAATTATTTAGAAGTACTAATAACTATAACTTCAATAACAATCATAATGAGTTCAATAATATGGATATTTGTAATCATTAATTATTGTACAAACATTAGTAATTTACCTAATAAGTAATTGTTGTATGGATATTAGTAACTATAATTTCAGTAACAATAATAATGAGTTCATTATTATTGATATTTGTAATCAGTAATTTATATTTTCTAATCTATACGTGGAATGATCATTCCATAAATAAACTGCATGCCATCAATAATCTAAATGTGGATTTTTTTATCTTTCTAAAACCGACTACCTCTTTTTCTAAAAAAGGATTTAACTCGAATTCTTATTATGTTAGCGCATGTTGTTATTGTCAAAACTGTATCTACCAAATAGAACCAACATATACACGTGGAGAGCCCCCATTTGGTGCTCATCAAAATCCAAATCGACACAAGGCTCATTGGATAACTCCTACACACACATGGCTTGTCTAATGGGTCCCTTGTTCATTAGAGATGAGATGAGCCCCTAATATCAACCGTTAGATCTTAATCCGACGATCAGTAACTTCGGTAACTTCATATTATCATCAGTAACTGAATGCATCATTGACTTTCGTATTACCATCATTAACACTTTATATCAGTAATATTGAGTGCATCAGCAAATTTTGTATTGCAGTCAGTAACAATTTATATTAGTAATACTAAACGCATCTGTACGTTTCGTATTGCCGTCAATAACTTTGAATCAATTGTAAGTAAATGAAGTAATTTAATCAGTAGCTTTGATTCACACTTACTTGTACCTTTATATAAGTTACTAGAGTTATGATATTACTTATCGAAGCTTCGATATATATATATATATATATTGGAAATATTTCAAATGAGGTGCACCTTTCCTGGGTGCATGGAAAGCCCGTCATCCTAACCATACAATCCGATGGTTGTCATTAATAGCTCGTTATTAATATATTTTTAATGTTGAAAAATTCATTATGGTCATTTTAACATATTCTAAATTTAGAATGCAACAAACACTCCACAATTATCTCCTCTCTCCTCTCTCTCTCTCTCTCTTCCTCTCTCCCCCCATCTCTCTCGATCTCGATTGACGCACGAGGTTCCTCTCCTCCATCTCTCTCTCTCTCTCTCGACGACGGCATAAGGAGAGGACGTTGCTGCTCGTTGCTGATGGCGTGCAAGACGGTGGATGCAACACGCTACTCTACGGTGGCCGGTGATGGCGTTCTCCAAGGTTGTTTTCTTGTATGTAATAAAGGCTGCGTCGTATGGGGGTGATGGCTACGCGTGGAGGAGATGGATCATTGAGGAGAAGGTTGAAGGAGTGCGTGAATGGAGGTGTGTGGGTGGAGGAGGACGTGCATGGGTCGTGGAGGAGAAGGGTGGAGGAGGTGCGGGTAGAGAGGATGCTGGAGATGGAGGGCGTACCCAGTTTTTTACAATCAGAGATCCTATTTTGTAATCTCGAGTATTTTTTTACAATCTTAGATCGTATTTTACAATATCATTTCATTTTTTTTACAAATTTCAGACTGTTTTTTTACATTTACTTAAATTCCCTGATATGGAAAAAACTATTTAAATGAGATAAATGTTGCCCACACTACCTACGGTAACATATTGGAGTATCTACTGAGTTGAACGAGTCATGTTGAACTCAGACTCGGATTTATCTCGAAAATACGATTCGAATTCGAATTCAGACTCAGATAACATTCGAGAGGTGGATTTTACAATCTCAGACCAGAATTTACAAATACCAAGACATTTCCTACATATATGACACTGTATTTTACAAAGACATTACCAAATTTACAATTACAACAATAATTGTATTACTAACTGTGATCTTATTCTACAATGCTGGACGCAAAATTACAATATAGATTCGAATTTTACAAAGATGCTTGGCATTCTGCAGGGCGCGAAAGTACCGTACATTTTTTGGAAAAACGAACATAATTGTGAGTGTGGATTTACAATCTTCATACATATTTTACAAAACGTGCATGAATTTTTACAATAGTGTTATCAAAATTACAATTATAATAATATAAATATTACTAATTGTGATTTTATTTTACAATGCAGGACACAGTTTTACAATATCAACGGAAATTTTACAAAAAGATCTGCTATTCTACATTGCGCGAAAATGCTACCACGTTGGCGAAACTTCATTAACTAAAAGGCAACAAAAAATACCAAATCAGGATGAAATAAATTTCAAATTCGAAATTAAATTTAAATTTAAAATGAAAATGTATGGACTAAAATACCCTTTTGGATAAAGAACCGCTAGATCGAGATCTAACGGATCTCGTGATGGGCTTTCCATGCACCCAGGAAAGGTGCACCTCATTGGAAGGCCCCTCTCTCTCTATATATATTACGTACTAAAGCATGTATTTTTATTACTGAAGCTGCTGAAGATAAATCAGACTCGTCTCATCTCTAATGGGGACGAGAGAGAGAGAGAGAGAGAGAGAGAGAGAGAGAGAGAGAGAGAGAGAGAGAGAGAGAGAGAGAGATGGGGCTGCCCTTGCCCCATTTTTCAACATTTTTTTTGTTTTTTTAGAATACCGTCAGTGTTTTCATAACTATATCACTCTAATATGTCATTCAAATTTCATCAGAAACAGAGACCCCTTTGTCCTCCGTCTAGAACATGTTGATTACAACAACTCTTAGACCGTTAAAATTACTTGTTTTAGATGGAGGACATATGAGTATTTATTTCTGACGAAATTGAATTGATATATTAAAATGATATAATGATGAAAATACATAACGGTATTTTTGAAAAAAATAAATAAATAAATCGTCAAAAAAATGAGGCGAGGGTAGCCAACAAACAACCCCACTTTTCCCTATACACATATATAGGTTGTACCTTCCTTATTTATAAAAAACCTTCATTTAGATCCATTCCAAAAATGTAGAAGGAGGGCTTAATTAAGTTATAATTAAATGTAAACTGCGTCAAAAGAAGGATCCTTGTTTTAAGGAACAGGATTATCGCTCACACATGTATGTTATTTTTTCCTTAAACAGACGTTTCATTAATGGAAGTTACATGAATTATAAACATGTATATTACAAAGGTAACATTTCACATTATAAACATTGCCTTCTTATTTACTCAAATTGTATTTGGTTTTCGCAAAAATAATAATTACCCTTGTGGCCAGGTTTCTTATTTGGGTAATATTTTAATATATCCACATTGTATATATTCTCCTTGTTTCTAGGATTCAAATTTTGATATACACAGTTCTACCATTTTCCCCTTAATTAGCAAGTTGAGTTGTGTAAAATTGGCGAGCTAAACAACCTCAAAATACGAAACTACTATACCCATCTACAAATAAGGCACACTGTTTTACAAAAACTAATTTTGTATCGAGTAATAAACAAACAACCTGATTGTAGTGAAGGTTGCTCGCTTAATTAAGTAATCTGTAATTATGTGCCACGTAAATAAAGATTCTTATTTGTATGAAAAAATATTGCTATACATTAGGTGGTCATTCGGACATTTAATGTTAACATTAAAAGTTGAAGGTACTGGAGCTAAATTTTAAGTCATGTAAATAAATCAAGTATTTTACAAATGTTGGGTTTAGATTGCAAATAGTATTTTTGTATTACGTAAAATATAAAGTACAAGTTGATTGAAACGTTATTATACATTTACAAATGTGATTGAAATGCCAGATTTCTTATTAAAATTCTTTGTGAATATAGAATTTAGGGTAATATAAAAATACGAATTACTATTTACAAAATATACTAATCGAATAATATTGATTATGAAAATATAAAATCTAAACTAGTATAACATATTAAATTGCTTTAAATAGGGATAACCGGAGAGGAGTCATCTTCCAAGTCTAGTTTGGAATATAGTCTCCATTGCCTATATCATCTTTTACCATATCAATTTTGTGGATGCGCTAAGAAATAGTCTATCTTGAGATTAGGATTTAGGGTTAGGGTTTATGGTTGCGATACAAGACTTCAATGCAAAACCTTGCATTAAAGTTAGAATTTTCGATAAAAACTACAAATAGATCGATATGTGTGTGTATGTGCTGGAAATATATTTGTTGTATTGTTAGATGTATTTAGCAAGATTGGTTAAGGGGATAGTAATAAAGTATGAAAATTCTATCCATTTTTTGTGTCTCCGTATTCAAAAAGAGAAATAATATTGTAGAAACTGCATTGTAAGTTTAAATGCATGTCCGTATTCAAAAAGAGAAATAATATTGTAGAAACTGCATTGTAAGTTTAAATGCATGTTCAGCAAACTTGTAATGAATTTTAATTGATAAAAGGGTGTATGCTCATTTGGAGCATGCAACTTACATGTTCCCATTTTTTTCCCGTATTTTTCTTATTTTTTTTGAAATAAAATAGATGGAAATTTAGATTACCATATATCACCATGGTGTCATCCAACATTCAACTTAGTTCGAGACTTCTATCTCCTCCATCAACAATTTTTAACTGTCTCAAAATCATTGAAATTTGCGATGAATATGTTGGAAATGTCTGTTTATACGAAATCTGAAATACATATTCCACTTATTATTCTAAGTAAATCCCCTTAGTGTTTCATTTTAAAAAATAAAAAAAGTGTGCAAAAAAAAACTGGAAGCATGCTCTTATATGTTCCAAAGGAGGAAACTCATTTAACCCATTCTAATTTTAGTACATAAATTGTTAAATGTTAAATGTACAGTATATTGGATCTTATACATGTTATTTTGTTTAACTTTTTTGATAAATGTGAATATTAGGGGTTATTTTGAGATTTTATGATATGTTTCCTGGAACGATGAATAATTGTTGAATGTGATTTTTTAAGTTTTGTTTTCTGAATTGATGGCAAAATGTTCTAAACTACAGAGAAATTCAATATATGTGTGGGTCAGATTGGGAGTACTGGAGTTGGATTAATAAAGATGGAGCAGATGATACATGTTATAGGCATGGTATATTATGAGCTGTGTATTATTATTAACTGTGTGATGTATGTGTGGGGGTGGGGTTGGTCTAATGAAATTGAAGAAGGGAAATTTCTATAAATATATGGGAATGTAAATTATAATGGAAAACGTATGCTAAACATTAAGTGATAATCGTGGAATTCTGTGAGCACTATTTTTCTATATTAAGAAAATCGAAATAATCAGAAACTGAACTAGACACTTGGCCTTCATCAAGAGGACTAGATTATTGGGAGCGGGCATCTACCTTTGACAGAAAACCTTAATCAACCATTGAAAGATAGGAGTCAAAAACTATGATGAACCCCTGACGTCTAGTCAAGAGACCTTATTCTTTTCTCCGGCTCGAAATTCATCTCTCGATTATTTTATTTAGAATGATTTATATAATATGAAGTTTGATAACCGTTTTAATAATATAGTTTAAATAATGAGAAAAATATAGAAAAACACATTCTAATTAGTGTAGATTTGGATAATTAGCACTATTTATTTCAAACTAAAAATATAGCAATGAATATGCTCGAGTCCTAGCTAGGCTTTTGACTATATATTAGGATGTTTGCAAGGAAACGAAGATAGATTGTATTGGCAAAAATGGACAAAAAAGGAATAGCATCGGAAGACGTTGACAAGGTTTTTAAGATAATTTTGGATATAAGTTTGTATTTTTATATATGCATTCTTGTTCATGATATTATACAAACTAATTTACATTCTAACATGATGGTTTTGACGGGCAAAGGTTATGTTCAACACCGATGCTTCGTAGACCATTTTGTGCAGTTCATAAATCACCGTTGATCCATGGCAAAATAACAAACATTACTCTCAAAGACAACATTTTCAAGGCTCATTAACATAGACGATATTGATATCCAATGGAAGAATTTTCAATAGAGATTGTAGCGCAATATCAAGGTGGACAAGATCTTAGGTTTGGAAAAAGGTAGTGAGCTTTAGCGATGACAACACTAGTGCAACTCTAGGAATCTGGGTTTGATATTTCCGTGCGACGAAGGCACTTGCAGTGGAAGGCTTCATTTCAGAAGAAATGTTTAAATCTGGAATGAGTTTAGCCTGACAGGACTTGGTCAGCATGTTATCTAGTTTTTATGATTGGGATGATGATGACTCTGTTATTGTGTATGGGACATGTTTAATTCCATTCATTTTCAAAACCTTCTTCTTCACCGATTGTGCATACTCCTCCCCAAAAGATCTGTTGCACTACGTTGACTCGATTAAAGATACAAGATTCTCCGACTGATCAGATGCAATTGTTAGGATGATGCTATCTAAGAAGATGATCATAAGGATGATGTTATTTAACATAGATGATGATGTAAATAGGATGGATCAAGGAAGACCTGGATCATCAAGCATCACACATAGATACATGATAGGATGTGTAGCTCCTATATGTAAGCATAGTTTTTTTAACATTAGAATGTTATTATTTGGTTACATTATTTATTAATTTGTAATTTAATTAGGTATGGCTGCTGGAGTACTGCTTCAAGGACCTTGTAGTGAGCGTGGATTTCCAGTCGAGAATAAGGAAGTGGACATGCTCAATAAAGGGATTATCAAGGCATTTGGCATCACTTTTGAATGATCATGTATAAAAAATATATGTTTGAAATTTTATTAAACAATTAAGATATTGTTTAGTAATTTAACATGCTTAAGCATATATATTTTCAAGTATTGACCATTAAAAGAAAGAGATAGTCAAGATTGGAGCAGGTGAATACATGTTCTAGTATAAGAAGTTCATTGTGAATATATTCTCGGAGATGGCGCCCCATATTACATTACCATTAACTAATCTCGTTGTACATAACTTCATGTGAGTGGCTGTGTTTTTGGCTGCCACAAAACATGACTAGGAACCTTAAAGCGTGTTAGTGAAAACTATCTTCTAGGTTGCGGAGATTAATGGACGGAAAGTAAATTAGTTGCCATATGTTTAGGGAAAATCTTTTGAAATGATTTCTTACGAAAATCATCTTATAATGCTGCTGGTCTTGCTTTAACAGCAGATTTCCTCATCACAATGGAGTTTGTTCTTCCTGAACAATGAAGAGCTTGTCATTGTCCCTTATTACTTCAATGGAGTCGACGATCGATACTTCATTGTTCATTATAATTGCATTCTTTGTTCCAGCTCCAAACTTCTCCTCTGCGATTAAAAACAGAAAAGATTGAGAAGCGACTTTAAGTCAAGATCATCTAACATCCACAAATCATGTTAAGAAAGTGCAGCTGAAGATACCTATGAGATCTCTGAGATCGTCGAATGTTTTTGGTAAGATCAACAGTCTCCCAGCTTCAGAGTTGGGGTCCCTTTTGAGTGGGTGGCCTTTGTAGACATTAATTCTCAAACCAACACCATCTCCTTTTTTCTCAGAATTCTTCTGTTTCCATTGTACAGAGGTGGGATCTTCATAGTTCTGAAGAACGTCGATTTTATGGCCCACTTCTCTGTTCTGCATCATCTCTTCCAGAGTTGCTTGGGTCCTCTCCTCTGCTGCTGTGCTTGCATTGACACTTTCCATCTTAGCCCCATTCAATGCCAAGAAGCTTACCATGTCTATGTTGTTCTGTTCCAAGGCCACCTGCAATGCAGATAGCCCTTCCTGGCTCTTTGTGTCTATGTTCAAACCATGCTTGAGAAGGTCCTTCATGGTCATCAAATCATTTCTCTTAGCTGCTAGGCAGAGGAGGTCCCCGCCGATGTTTTGGTTTGAGATGCATGCACAACCATACAAGAGGTTGAAAATCTTATGGTGTTTGGATTTGATGGCATACCATAGGGAGGTATTCCCATCCATATCTGCAGATACTTCCATTTGATTAAATATGGTTCTATGGAATGGAAGTAAAGAAACTGTTTTGGAGCTAGTACCTTTAATGTTGACATTGCTTCCGTATTTAATTAAAATCATGACGCATTCCTCATATCCTTTCGATGCTGCAATATGCTGTTTGATTTAAAAGATCCTCAATCAGAATTGAGATCACAGTATACAAATTTGAAATGCTAAATATTCAAGCTCACAATGTGCTTTTATCAAGATAATATTTACTTGATATTTGAGTTTTTAAATCGGCATTTTATTAAATTTCAGGAGTATGTTTGCTTGTGCAAATCATTCATACCAGTGATGTTCTTCCCTTGCGATCGCCAACATCAGGATCCATTCCTGTCTTAAGAAGTTCCTCCAGAAACTGGCTATTCCCTGTTGCAGTGACTGTTAAGAGATTGCAACGTATGCGCTGTTCATCCTCTAGAAAATCAGTTCCCACCACAAAGTCATTGAGGTTGAGATCCTTTTGCTCGATCTGTTTCTGCAAATCATGAAACAAACTGTATTATAAGTATGTCCAAGACTCTCATAGATACATATCTCATTCTCGCGTATTTCTCCTTACCCCTACAAAATTCTTGATGAGGACCATAGTGTCATCATGGTTTGCTTGCATTGCTTCGATGAGTGTGGTTCTCTTCATCCGTAGAAGTTGAGATAATGTTTTCGTCCGGTATGTGTGGCTCTGAGGTCTACTGCAAAGTGCACTAATCTCACCAAAAATGTCCTTGGAGATCAACACACCTACTGTCTGTTCTCTACCATCTTCGCAGTCTATGACCTCAATCTCACCTGATACAACTATGTACACATCCTCAGGTGCTTCATTGTGTGTTATGACATCTTCTTTGGGTGGGATGTACTCGGCCTTCATGTTTGTCACCTAGATTAAAAAAATAATCACCATTCAACTAGAGTGAAACTTTTCTTGAAATATAAAGAGATAGTAGAACATTTACCAAACTAAGGAGCATTTCAGTTGAGACACCTTTGAATAGATAGACCTGTTTAATTGTAGGCAGGAACAGGTGTTGGCAAATGCTCTTGCAAATGGACTTGGGCAGTTGATCCATCAGATGCTGTTGGTTTAAGCTGTCTGCTCTGAATCTGAGGCACATGTATGCTAGAATTTGTTCTTTCAACCTTGGAGGTAGATGGTTTCGAGAAACGAAGCTCGAAGCTGTCTCGATGCTGTTTCTCTGCATATAGTTATTGTTAGAATCATATTCAACAACGATCTCAATGTCAAGTGGACACAAATTGATATCTATGTCAAGCACTAGGTAATTAGTTTGAAAAGAACACAACAAGATCTAGGTTCTATTGATGTTAATTAACTCCATGATGGTGATGAGATTATTTGTAGTGGATGCATTCTTACAAATTCCATAGTGCGACGCGTGCCTTCAACGACCAAATTGGTCATGTTGCCTATCAGATATGCAGTAAGGCCCAGGTTGAAAAGCATGAAGAATATGTTGAATATCATCTCCCAGTTATTGACAGCATGAAGATCTCCGTAGCCAACTGTGGTCAGTGTTGTGACAGACCAGTAAAGCGAAGAAATGTAGCGGAACCACAGGCTCTTCTCTCTGAAATTTGGGATGGCATTGCCGATCCATGTCCTGCCTTCATGTGGGTACTTGTCAGCAAGAAGGTAGTAGAGGCATCCAGCGCAATGCACGGAGAAGAAGGTAACCTGATAAATTTCTCAATTACTTTTGGGATTTAGAGTCCTATCAATTAAGACAACTTTTGGGATTAATAGCTCATGTGACAAAGTAATTCGTTGTTGGAATGGGAATTGTAATCTCACACACAGAAGCCGTGCAGATCTTATCAAGAAGTAATTAAACCTGATGTCCTTTTCCAACCTGCAAATCAAAAATATCGGAGCCCCTTATTTACATTAGTACATCAATCTCAACTGAAAAATGCAAGCATGCATTTGGGGTGATTTGCCACATTATCTTTACTCAATATGCATATAGATCGCACATATTGCAAGGCTAAATTTAACTCTCTTGTACCTCAGAAAGAAACATTTCACCTTCCTCAGACGCCAGAGCCTCAACAATCCTAATAGGCTATACACCACACCTCCTCTGTCCTGTCCTGTTATCAGAAAGCCTAACGCGTCGAAAGGGATTGTCGATGCCACATCCATCACGAACCATGATGACAAATACCTGCAAATTGATTGCATACTTGCAAGCATGGTCACAGTTGTTTCAGGAAAGTAGGGGCAATCTTGACTTCTAATTTATGAAAAAAACTTTTATTTGCGGGGAAAATGGCTTAATTTTGTTTAGTGTAAGTAGAATTGGTTTGGACAAAAAATAAAAATTAGAATAACGCCCATTTTATGAACTCATATCTAGTGTTGGATGCATTTTCATTACCTATATTTAAACTATGGATGGTCTTTTTAGGTTTGTTAGGGGGTGTGCTAACTGGTCTCTGCCTTAGTGCATGTGATTAAAAACTATGGTTCAGAACTTGTCGCATTCGGGCTGAAACTGAATGGAAATTCTGAACTTGCAGCCTGTCATTCTTCTTTAATTTCTTCAACCGTGTAACAAGGAATTCTATCCACCGCTTGGCAGTACAGAATATATTTACCATTTGGCCCCCTAGTGTCTGAATTGAAGGAGACCAACATCTTACCTGTCAAGAGCGTTCTGTGGCCTGTGAGGAGCAGATGCCACATCCTTGTGATCCATTGATACATTTCAAATTCTTGACGGGATATCTCAGTGTTGAATTGCAGAGATTTGAAAACATGTGGTCTTTTTAGTCGTACGTGTCCTCACATGGTTTGTCTCCCTCTTTCCGTGATCTCTTTGGTTTTTTGTTCTTTTTTGTTTCTTCTACAACCCTCTGATTGTGCCACACATAACCTTTGTCTGGTTTGTAGTAGTTTTAAGGAAATGGTGAGATATATATTATTTCTTTTGAAGAGTACTTTGCCTACTTTAACGACTAAAGCTTAACACTGCCTAAGCCTTTCCTTGTATATATTTTCAAGAGACTATCTCCATGTTTTGAACCTTAGATCTCTTGGCTAAATTCTACATCCATTAGATTATTATAGTGTATACGACGGAAAAATCCGTTTCTATACAATATGGAGAACTACAGAAAAAGTTGTATGATAAATTCTGTACATGAGAATTCAGAACGGGTTTGAGGTAGGGCATTTAGTAAGTTTAAGAGATAGAGATAGGTGTCTGTTCATCCTTGCTGTAGTTAAATTCCAAGTTACTGGTGAAGGATCAGTCAGAGTTATCCATTTCTGTTTGATGATTAGAGCAATAAGGATAAAAATACATAAAGAAAATTCTAGATTGAATTCCATTTAAGTTTTTGTATGAGTTTTTACCGGGCAAGGAGGGTTAAGCAACCTTTTGCCAACTATAGTAACGAAAATAATCGCATTTACTGGATTTTTACTTGGAAGGGAGTTCTTATCTGCATCATGATTGGAAGTATGGTAGCGTAGTAGATACTACGTATTAAAGTGCAGTCTCCTTTCCACATGTCGCAACTTGCGAGAAGCATTCTTATCTCGATTTCTTTGTAACAGAGGTATAAGCAGGTTGATAGGAAGTGTATGGCTGCAAGATTTGCCACTTACATGGCCAATGTTGACTTAGCAATCACTATTATCTTAGCAACTGGACAAAGCATATGGATGGCCCCACTTAGGCATGATTGATAAAGATCACTAGAAATGGACAAAAGGTTTGGAGGTCTCCCTATCTGTATTACCAGTTTTGCACAAGTGGCATATGAAGATCAGTAACCATAGAGGTGTCCTCTTGGGAATGCCCTTCTTCTAAAGTTAGGGTGATCACGCTTCCCACAGGCTTCCCCTTCAGGGGTAGAAAATGTGGGATCACTCAGGGGTTTGGATTGAGGGCACCTCACACATTCTTAACCTTCTCACATTAGTTAATATATAAATGGTATTCCATATTTTCTAAGTTAAACTAAAAAAAGGGCCCTGGGAAAGCAATATTCTTTTGTTCCAAGTACACACGTTTCTTTTGAAAAAAAAACAGGAATGGTTATCATCTTTCCGTCTCTCTGTTTAAGAAATTTGAAGGCTCAGATATGATATGATTACAGAACGGCTTAATTTGACATGTAAGTACTTCAAGAGTAGGACCTGTCCTAATATTTGTGGTGGAGTTAAGTAGCATGTGCTCTGTTTTTTTATAACAATTTCATCTGCTGTTCTTCTGTAACATGGAACATCTTCTACTTAAACAGAAAAAAAGGGTCAGCAGCAATATAGCCTCTAACTGCTTATAAGATTAGTTCGAGTAATGCAGGGTAAATATTTTTATCATCGGTTGCTTATTAACCAACTCTAACTTGGATGTGGAATTGGAATTTGAAAAGCTGCATTATATTGCTCTTTTCTTAGGACTTTGACCCTATCTGACCTTCCAGAGAAACCTGTATGATGTGACATCTGAGGTCTTTATTTATATTACCAAGCGTCTTAAATTAATAACGGAACAAGAAGAAAACACGTGAAGACTGGCCACGTCGGGCATTCGGGGTTTAATATTTCAAAAAATATACAAGGACCGTAAAAGAAGTGTATTATTTTCAGCAGGCATGGTGAATCTAAAACGCACCTGGTAGCGATCTTGTGGCGATCATAGACGAGGAGTTGTGTGAGGGGGTCGCAGTAGGCGAGGAAGAAGGTGAGGATAATGTCAGCAGCGAAGAAGCTGTCGACGATGGTGTCGACCCACATGAGAGCTCCCCTTGGCGAGGAGTTCAGCAAGCCCAATTCAAATGGGTACAACCACGCAGAATACGCAACCAAGCACACCATCCACGTCTCCCAGCACCTGTATATATAACACATATATACCAACAAATTAAAGAATATTATATCTTCACTGCATACACCATAAAATCATCATACAGCGTGAAAGTGACCAGTCTTTTTCAGAACGGATACGTAGAAGACTCTATCAATCGCCGAAAATGTAGATATAGAGTAACTGTTTTTCCACCACAAAACTTAGCTCTAGAATATCAAAAGCTGTAGACGCTCGTCAAGAAGAATGTGGCTTTTTAAAAGCCTCTATGTTTTTTGCGTAAGCACTTGTTAACACAAAGGATTTAACGAGAAGAGGTTGTTGCATTCAAGAACTGGATACCTGTATCTAGAGCTCATGGGAGAGACCACCTTTCCGCAGCTGCCGCCTCGCGATGGGTCGGGAGTCGATACGCCAAGCGGGGGAAGCACGAGCTTGGAGAGTTTCCGGAGGGTGAGGGAACTGGAGGAGCCCTCCACCTCCTCACCGGCTTGGGCTCTCATTGCCATCACAAGTGTGTGATTGTGGTGTGGTTGTGAGGGAGGAGGGGGATGCAACCGCCCTTATATGGAGCTCAGAGGTAAGTCCAAAGGGAGATTTGTCTTCTTCCTTCTGATTCTTCTCTTCTCAGTGGTCCTCAATTTTCTAGCAATGCTAAGGGTAGTTGTTGTCAGTTGTCAGGAGGGGGGGTTCTGTGTGACAGCAAATGGCTTCTAATCCCCATGACATGTTCACCACTCTATGCTGTTTAATATGGAGATACAGGTAGATGTTTATGTGTGGGTGAGGAAGGTGCGGTTGGGCTGCCTTTTGATTCTCTGGGAATTCATGCCTTTAACATTGGCATTTAAAAGAAAAGATGGAACGTGGAAAAAAAGATTCCATTGAGAAGGAATTGTTTGCAATGTTTCTATCAGACTTTATTTGGGTTTATTTTTTTTAACTCCATTTAGTTTAGCTCTGAAATGGAGTAACTTACCTTTTTGTTTTGGGGCCAAAGAAATAGTCTGCTCTTAATGTGCAATATCTCACCTACAGTAGCTCTTCAAAGACGTCTCATTAGCATTAATCTATTACATGGAATGAATAATTTGAATATTTGTTATTATTTATTCCAAATATATTTAATATATAACAATGAATATTATTTTGTTACAGAATTATCTTTTATTTTTATAATTTGCAACGAATGTAATATTCATTCTATAGTTTTATGTAATGATGGTCATCATTACATTTTTCGTTAAGATTTGTATTAATTATTGATAATTTAACAACAAATAAAGGAGATTCTGATATATGATTTGTCTTTAGCAACATAATAACAAATACGATATTCATTGAGAATTTAAATGAAATGAATTAACAAATAATAATCATTGTAAATTTAATTAAGGAAGATAGGGATATTGTTCAGAGAAAACAATAACTTGCTTATTCATGAGGCTTTAGGGTTCTCTTATATAGAGGAGAGACCCGTTGGGAAAAATACATAAAGAGGACAGAAAGAATAGAGAATACATAAGGAATCAAAAGATACATAATATCTCAGCACTACCCCTCAAGCTAGAGTGCAGATATCAATCATGCTCAGCTTGGAATAACATCTCTGGAAAGGTAAATTGGTTAGGGCTTTTGTGAGCTTGTTTGTTGCTTGATCTCCTGAACTAACATGAGTGGTGGAGATGAAGACCTTATGTATCATGTCTTGAGTGTAGTAATAGTCTACCTCGATATGCTTGGTCATCTCATATAAGGTTGGGTTGTTGGTAATGAAGAGAGCAACCTGATTGTCGCATTGGAGGTACATGGGAAGTGGTACCTCGATTGTTAGGTCAGTAAGAACATATCTGACTCACATCATCTCTGTACTAGCCTGTGTCATGGCCATATACTCTGACCCTGCAGTGGATATGGCAACCACTGTTAGCTTCTTGCTCTTCTATGACACAAAGGAGCTCCCTACGAATATTGCAAAGCTAGAGGTAGACTTCCTGTCCTTGGGATATCCTGCATAATTTGCATATGCACAAGTTATACGACAAGAGATTTACCTTTTCTAAATAAAAGATCAGTGCTAGGTGAGGCCTTCAGATACCTTAGAATCATATGGACTGCATCCATATGTGCCTATCTAGGATACTCCATGAATTGACTCACTTTGTTTACTACAAAGGATATAATTATCCTGGTGATGGTCACATATAGGAGCTTCCCAACAAGATCCTTGTTCCTCTTCTTGTCTACCTCCTCGGTGTCATCATCATATAACTTCATGCTCGGGTCCATGAGAGTAGTGGCAGGACTGTAATCTATCATGTCTGTCTCTGAAAGAAGATATGTACTGTACTACCTCTAGGTCATCACCATAACTCGCTAGTTTCGGGAAAACTCCAATCCAAGGAAGTAGCGTATATTACCAAGGTCCTTGGTCACAAACTGTTGATGTAGGAAATCCTTAGTAGCCTGGATGCTCTGCTCATCATCCCATGTAACAATAATATCAGAACATAAACAAGTATAGCAGCAGTACCTCTCTGAGTTCTCTGAACAAATAATAAATGATCGGCAGTCGATCTTATGAACCCCCATTGCTCTATCAAGTTTGATAGCTTATGGAACCACACTCTTGGACTCTACTTAAGGCCATAAATCACCTTATGAAACCTACAAAACTTCTGACACTCCACCTCAGCAGTGAACCCAAGGCAAAACCGTTCTGTTGGGATGTATAAGCACACGAGTCTAGTGTATGATGCCAAGAGACCTGAGGAACTCAGATAGCTGTAATGTGTTAAACTTTAAGGCATTGTTAGATTGTAAATACTTAGCCGTAGAAGAGAAAATGTTGTTTATTTCATTAATAAAGGTTCTAATGATAGACCCAACCTCGAACTTATTCTATAACAAAAGACCCAAGAAAGTCTAGAATAGTCGTCCACAAGAACAAGATAAAAATGGTATCCTTGGTGATCAATAATATAACTTAGACCCCAAATTTCTAAGTGAATAAGATTACATAACTGAGAACTGTTACGACTCTGATGATCATGGAAAGAAGAGCGGTGATGCTTCCCAAGCTGGAAAGCCACGCATTGGAAGGAAGATCGCATGAAAATATGTGGGAGGACATGAAACAAGTTCTATAGAGAAAGGTGGTCAAAACAAAGATGCCACAAGTACGGTGAGACTGGTCCAGTAGGAATAGTAGAGGCACTAACATGAGGAGGTTGGACTAGTATGTAGAGGCCCCTTTGCTCACGGCCACATCCAATCACCCTGCCCATGAATATGTACTGAAACACAAGAGAAGAGGGGTTAAAAATGGCACTGCAATGCAATCCTTCGTGATCTAACTAATAGAAAGTAAGTTCATCTGAAAATCAGGAGCATATAAAACATTCTGCATCCGCATGGACAACATCAAATGAACCTCCCATTAACCTATGATGGGTAATTGATGAATCTACGTTTCATCATCTTTATTCTATCATTTTGGCCTTAAAAACCCTAGTAAATGCGTGTAAATAGGCTTAATTTAGGCATTTTAACATTCATGCATCATTATGTAAATACTGTATAAAATGCGGTTTTTAATGCCAAAATTATAGAATAAAGAAAAGAAAAAAAAGAATAAATAATTGTAAATAATTTATGACCCGAAACCCCGAGACCTAAGCATCTTGACGATTAGGTCGACAAGGAATAAAGTAGGGGGAGATAAGGGCCAAAATACAATAAAAATCCTTTTCATTTTATTCATTCTTTATTCATTTTGTGACCTATTTTTGGTTCCACTTTTTATACCTCAAATAAAGAAACCTTGTACATGAAAGCTGTAGATAATTTCATATAGAAAAATATAAAATTAATTTCATTCAAAAATATTGTACAGATAAAAAGTTATGATCTGAATAAAATTCCATAATCCCAACTTCCCAGACCTGTATTCTCAAATAAAAACTCCAAATGCGTCAAACTCACCTTTAATTGTATATAATTTTAAATAAGCTATTTAATGGTGGTGGTGTCGTATTTGGCGGAGCTACGGTTTGAAAGTAGAGTTTTGGACCCCTATTGTATACTTGTCAGATTAAAATATTCAATTTATTTATTATTCATTATTTTTAAAATTTTATTTTTTTATAATTTCGTAAATATTATTTATAATAAATTTGTATATTAAAATCAGAATAAAAACTCAAAGAAAACATAAAATAAAATGTTTGTATATAATACATAGGTCTAATACCAATACACATACCTATATTATTAATACTTCTATTTTATTAAATATACAAAACATTTCAGAAAAATAAAATAAAAATATGTTTAAGTGAATAAAAATATTCTATAAAATTATAAAATAATAAACAAAAATAAATTAATTAAATATACAAAATAAAAATAAAACAATAAAATATATAGATAAAGATACCTATAAAGGGTATAAATGGTAACTTGTAATTATAAACCTCATAAAAATAAATAAAAATCACCATAAAATAATTAAAATAATAAACATTTTTTATTTAGTAACCAAAATTTAATAAATTCATCTACTATTTTTAAATGATTTTTTAAATAATTTCTGAAGGGTTTTTCCTGGTTGGTCCATGTGGACCAACCATGTGGTCTGGACCGTTGACCGAAGGCCAACTGTCTGACCTCCTCTGCACTCTGCGTCAGACCTCGTTTTTGCCCCATCTTTGCAGATATTTCGAGGCTTTTACAAGCATCATCTCATGATGGTCCCTTCTGCGTTTTTGCTCCTTGATTATTGGTGATTCACGCCCAAGGTAAATCTTGAGCTTTGGATCATTGTGCGAGGCGTTTCACCTCGATCTTTGCACCCTGTTCACCATCTCTCAAAATCGCACCTGTCACCTCCTTCCCTTTGAACCCTTTTTGACCGCTTTCTTCATCCCCTTGGGAAAGCTCTGGACCAGAGCTCGTGACAGGAGATCCTCCAGCTCCCTCGCGACGTGATTTGGCGATCGTTAAGTGGTCTCCAACCCCATCTTCGGCCTTGGCCGTGAGGTCCAGTATCTCTGGCATTCCCTGCCATTGAGGTCACATTTTTACTTCATTTTCTTGCATTTCTTCAATGCCCTTAGCTGTAGGAATCTAATCCCACCCTCAGTTTTGATTCTTGTGCTATCGTTCACCTCTGCCACCACCTCGCCAGAGCTTGCTCCGGCGAGCTCCTATTCACACCGTACATCTTCCAACACACCTGAGCTGGCCCTGGGAGCTCCCTACTGTCGTCTTGCGCTTTATTTGCAGGTCCTAGGTGCCGAAGAGCCCCCATCTGGGGCGGTTTTTGCTGAAGCCCGAGCCGCCTGGAGCCACTCTGCTTCGCTGACATCGCGGTGGTGTTCTGGCAATCTTCCCGCCATTTTGAAGCCGTCATCCGCTTGAGGAAGATTCCAGGAGGCTGTGGGGACCATTGGAGAAGCTTTTGGTTGTCGGAGGCATTCGAATCATCAAAACCAATCTCACCGGCGACCAATTCTTCACGCGTTCTTCCATCATCGCCCAACATTATCGGATCTCCCCTGATCGTCCTGAGGTGCAGCTACCGTAGGATCGAGATCTTCCCCAGTCGTCCGATCAGTCCATCACGTTCTAATCTCAACCGTCGGTGGTCGAAGGGGTACTGCACGCTCGGGGCACGACACGTGGATTAGTGGATACATAACAACCGTCAGATGCGCCCTTAGCTTTGGGCATTTTGCTCATCACACCCGAGGCCTTTTTGTATTTATTAATTATCACATTAAAGAATTCATCTGCATTCGTAATTCTTATAATATTTATACTTCACCCCGGCAACTTTACATTATTACGTTAAGGCCCTTGTCCACGTCAGCTCACGTGCCTGGCGCACGTAAGGCGTGGACATTTTTCTAAGAGCCCCTTATGGATTTGGGTGTATCGTTTTAGTCCAAAAACATTTTAGTATAGTTGTAAACTCTTTGGAAATTTACAGTTCAGCCCCCTGAGTTTTTGATAATTACCTAAGTGCCCCCGCCAGGCGCGTGCAAGTCACGCGTGCCTTGGCATTTTTGCAGGGGAACCTTCACCATTTTGAAGTATTTACATTTAGTCTCAGAAGTTATTTATTAAGTCATATTTTTGTGGAATTTTACAAGCAGGACCTCATACTTTTATATTATTACATTAATGCCTCGGCCTGTGTGTATTTTCTTGTTGTTATCTCTTTTTATTGCATGCATTTCTAAAATCCCAAAAACTCTCAAAAAATCACGTTAAGCCCCTGTTGCATTGCACGTTTAAGCCAATAATTTTATTTTGCATCTTATTGTTTATAAAAATTCAAAAAACATGCATTTTCAGCACTGTTTGCATTATAAAATCCATAAAAATTATAAAAACACCTTAGAAAATTCCCAAAAAATATATTTTGCTTATTTTTGTGTGTTTTAACTTCGGTCTAAAAATCATTAAAAAAATATAAAATAAAACTCCTAAAAATTATAAAACACCAAAAACCTTCATAAAAATTTTAAAAATTCATAAAAAAATCCTAAAAATACAATCTCTATTGCTAAATTTTCTTTATTTTATTACCTTTATTTAAAATTAATTTGGAGAATTTTTGTTACTGTTTGATATTTTATTTCTCCATTTTAGTTTCAGCCAGCAACTTGTTCACTGCTTTCTGATATTTTTGCCTTTAAAAATACCAAAAAAATCAGAAAAATCTAGAAAAATAAAAAAACATTAGAAAATTATAAAAAGCCCAAAAACATTTTATTTCCTGATTTTTGAATATTTTAACCTATTTTTATAAATACCTTATCCTTCTCTTTTCTTATATTGTGTATATATTCTATTTAAAGAAAAAAAATATAAAAAATATAAAATATAAAAAAAGAAAATATAAAATCAGTAAATTAAAAATCAAAATACAAAAATATAAAATAAAAAATCAAATAAAAAATTATAAAATCAAAACCCCACAAAAACATAGCACATATAGACACTTGATCACATTCACGGTTTTGAGCATTTTGTCCCGTTCTACTTGTCTGCTCCATGTGTTCGACCTCTACACATACTTGCACCTATACACATCCTTGTTGTAGAGTTATAATAAATTTTAACTCCGCACCACTTTTCATTGCTTGATTTCTGTTGTGGGTTAATTGTTGTTTGAATTGGGATTTCTTGCGAGTCGCCTCAGAGACATTGTGATCCCGCCTTGTGTGGATTACTCTAGACCTGTGAAAAATCTTGTTTAAAACTGGCGCCGTTGCCGGGGAGCAACATCGCTTAGTTCGGGTTTTGTTTGTGCTTGTGATTATTTGTCTGTTTTCACGGCTTTTATTTGTGCTTATTTTATTTTCCTTATTTTTGATATATTGCTTGAGTTGTCTAACCCCTCTCCTATTGACTTCGTGCGAGATACCACAGATCGAGGGAGGCGCTCCACCCTAGGCGCCTGGGCACCCACGTGAAGACGGCATCTTCCAGCCTAGCACCAAGGAGACGAAGAGAGATTTTTGAAGACCGAGCTCCTTTTATTTTTCTTATATTTATTTACTTGTGTAATTTGTGTGAGAGAGAGATTTTGTTATTGTAATAAGACAAGTAACTGGACTCTTGGACTTTCAGGCCTAATTTCCAAGTGATTGTTCACTTGGGGCTCACTGTTGTTTTCTCAATTTTTCTTCGTATTTTTTATTTTGTTTTCCGGTTTTATTTTATTTCTTTTGTGTGATTGAGCCCTTAGTTTTAGGAGTTGCTTGTTGTAGCACTAGGTCCAAACACCTAATATAATTGCTTGTGCCTATAGTCTTGATTGGACTTAGTCAAATTTTGAAAATTGTTCTTCACGATAATAGCAGCTTCTCATCTTAGGGCGATTTCATCGACTTTGCATTTGCATATAGATAGGTTTCAATTCTGCTAAGCATCTTTTCATGTAGAGTGCTGGAAGCAAGGTGAGCATTTACGCTTTAGCATTCATCATCGATTGCCGCTTGCATTACTTTTCCGACTCTCCCTCTGATTTTGATCACCTAGGTGCTTAAAGGAATTGAATCCCTGATAAGCTCGTGCATTTCTCACTAAAAATCCAAAAAAAAGTGATAACTAATAAAATTGGGACTGCTAATATCACTCGATCCTAAAATCGATCAAAAAGAAAAAAATTTTCTTGGGGCAAGTACTCCCCTCATTGTCTTCGTTTTACATTGCTCGCGCACACACTAAGGATTAGTGCCCAAATCCCATTCAACCCCTAAGTGTTTGCACAACTGCTTGACTTCTCACCTAACTCTAAAACAGACAAGATAAAAAGACCGACTTTTTGGTCTCTACCGAGTGGAGTAGGTGAATTGAGGGTTTGTTTTGTGTGAGTTTGTTTGTGTTTGCTTGTGTGTATACTAGATCATTCCTGCGCATTTGCGTCTTCTTCTCCACTCTCTTGACTTGACCGCCATGCTCTCCCGATCATTTCCTTTTGTTTTCGAGATGAACCCCTGGAGCGTATTTTATCCGGACTTTGTGGATCCCTCGTTCACTCCAGCCGGCCCACATCCCTTCTATCAGGAGAACCCTCCTCCTACTTTTTCTGATTTTTGTATATATCCGCCTCAGCCACAGTATCAGACCTCGGATTTCTACCCACACTCACCACCACCTCTGTATTCTCCACCTTCACATCCACCCGAGACTGAGCTGTTGGAGTCATCTTTCATGGAGTCCACCCTTGAGCACTTGACCCAGATGATGGATCATATGAGATAGAGGATTGACAACCTCACTAGTACAAATAAGAGCGACCATGATACTCCACCATTTGATGATATGGGTTCACTCGAGGATTTCCATGAGAGCTTGCAATCGCCAAAAATACAAAAAAATGAGAAAAATTTAAAAATCCAAAAAGAGTTCGGGAGACACTTGGTTGATTCAGACTGTGAGGAGAGCGCTCACTTGCCAGACCCCTTGTCCACACGACCTTTCACACCTTATCCCACCTCTGACCCCGAGGATGCCGCTGTACAGACTGCTCTTGGCATGCCTCGTGTATATGCTGATTCCAACTTCCTCCCTTGAATGGAGGAGGTCCAAAAATTAAAAAATTATTGACTGAACCCGAAGTGGTAGCCACCATTCATGAGATCATCCGTGCCCCACTTCAGCAGGCCATGACCGAATTATCTGCTCCTCTTCCCAAGAAGAGAAAGCGGAGGAACAAATCTGAGCGTCATATTTTGACCATGGCCACTGCCCATGCCATCACACACCGTCCCATTCCTGGGAAGAGGAACACTGCCACACCTTTCATTAGCTGCACCATCTCTGACCATACTTATGATCACACTCTCCTAGACGACGATACTTTGATTAGCATACTACCCTTCTCGCTGGTACAGTCTCTTCACTTAGGGCCTCTCAAGAAGACCAAGATGATCGTTCAATTTGCTAATGGATCAATAAAGAGGCCGAAGGGTATCCTTGAAAACGCCGTCATTTCAATTCAGGGCACAAGCTACAATGTTGATTTTTTCGTATTGCCCATAGAGACCTCCACAAGGGAGCATTCTCCAATCATCCTAGGATGACCATTCCTTGCCTCTGCGAGGGTTGTTATTGACTATGGATCAGGAGAGTTTCACTTCCGTCCTGTTGACGTGAGCGACGTGTCGATCACCGCACCCACAATTGACCAGAGACCTACACCTGATGCACCTTCACCGATCTTGGTTGACCCTGAGGCCTATGACCTTTATGAGGATATCAGAGAGACTTTCTTTATGACCGATGATGAGACCCGAGAATTCCTCTCCAAAGAGGAAAGCTCGGAAAGCATAGACCTTGGAGTTTCTGCTTCCTGTGATTGGCGATGTGTTGATGACATCCGCGGGATTTACACTATTGATACCATTGAGCGGAGGGCAGATTTAGAGACTATACAGGACAGAAATGTTTCAACTTCTTTCACTGATGAGTCCGCTCCTGTTCATTTCGATTCAGATGAGACCAAGGTCGAATTTGATTTGATTGCTTTTATTCATGAATTTGGGCCCTTTGATGAAAAAGATGATCCGGTTGAGATTATAGAGGACGAACAGAGTTCGACTACTTCCATTGATGAGTTCGTTCCTTTTGGTTTTGACCTGGACGACACCTCACAGGACGACTCCGATTACACTACTTCCGATGATGATGAGTTCGTCTCATTCCACTCTGACATCAGCGAGATTCCCAAGGCCAGACCTGACCACACTTCTTCCACTCCCACGTCTACGCCTTCACACCATAGGACCACCGAGGACATACACTCTGTCGACCCTGATCAGATTCCGTCCACTGTGGACCCTGATGTCGACCTACACCACACTAGATCTATTCCTCAGCGGTCCGCAAGAAGGTTCGCTTTCTACCTTCTTAATCACGTGTACATCCACCTCCGTTGTATATCCGCTTTTGTTCATCTTCATCCCTCTTCCGTATTGCTCGTCCACCTATTCTCGTGTTTGCCTTGCTTAGGATGTACTCTATCTTAAGTATAGGGGGGTGGACGAGCCGAGTGTTCATTCATCGTTCTGTGTCATCACTCCTGTTGTTGCCTATACTTAGGGCTTCTTTTACCTTAAGTATAGGGGAAGTGGTGTGTACATCCTCACGATCTCTTCTCCCATTTTCATCTCTTTTCTTCTTTTCTTCTTTTCCTTGTCTATTCTTTTATCTATCAAAAGGTGTCGCCCCTTGCAGTCAGACTTCTATACTTAGGATGTACTTTGTCCTAAGTATAGGGGGGTGTGCACCTCGAGTTCTTTTATTTTTCGATCCTCTCCATTGTCTCCTCTTCTTGTCTATACATAGGGATATCTTACCCTAAGTATAGGGGGAGACAATCTGAATACGATCTGTTCATTCCCACCCTTGACCCTCCCTACTTTGTGTACAGTCTGCTATACTTAGGATTATTTGATCCTAAGTATAGGGGGGACGATCAACTTCTCATTCGTTTATTCATCTCTTATTCGTTTATTCTTTAGACTTGTCTATACTCAGTATGAGCTATGCCTTCTCTTTTTCTCTCTGATCTATGAGGACATAGCTCAAGCTAAGTATAGGGGGGTCGTATATACTACGCATATACTTTAGCCATAACTCGTACTTTCATATTTTCTTAATAATATGTCTAATAATTCTTTAAAATTCATTAAAAACCTTAATAAAAAGATGTTGATTATTCCTCAAGTTCTTTTTACTGATTAATAAATCAAGTGAAAATGTTTTTGCAAAATGTTTGAAAAATAGTTTGAAAATCTTTGTAAAAATATTTTGAAAACTATTTAAAAAATATTTTGTTACATGTTTTCAACCTTTGTAAAATATTTTGTTTTGAAAATTTATGTTCTTTGTGTGAAATAAAATGTTTGAAAAATGATTTGCAAATGGTTTGAAAAATGGTTGCAAAAATATTTTGAAAAATCTATCTATACTGATTGAAAACCTTTGCAATGTGTGTACATGTTTGTAAAATTGTTTGTAAAAAAATATTTTGGACTATAGTTTTTCAAAATTGTTTGTAAAATGATTTTCAAATAAGTTTGAGGAATATACACATCATACCTAAAATCCACTTTATATACCTATAAAAATTGATCACTTACCCTTGTAAATTCTTAAAATCCACTTCTTGTAAATATAAGAAGCACTTCCGTGTAAATATTTGTACCTAGCTTTTAACCAAAATCTTTGTTTTTAAAATTCCCAAAAACATTTGCAAAATTAAAATCCAAAAACATTTGAAAAATCTTTTTGAAAAAAATCCAAAAAAATGCATATGCATCATCTTTTCAAAAATCCATAAGAAGTTCAAAATCTTTAAAATTTGCATCACAAAAATATTTTCTCATTCTGCATAGCATTTGCGTAGCGTTAGTATTTTTCGGATTGAGTTTGATGGTTGAACAAGTCTAAGTAAAAGCCGGAGATTGGAGCTTGATTGGACCTTAAAAATCTACCTAATAAAAGGAACCTTATAGGAACTGGAATTGAGCTACTTCAGGTCTAGATGACTTAATTCTTTGAGGATCACGAGACTTGGTTCAATGGATTCTTGACTGCCTAAGTAGAGTATTTCAGAACACACGCACGACTCTTGTTGATAATGTCCTAACTTGGACACCTGCACCTTTCACATGGCTCAACTCAGTTGGGGTGGTGAGGGGATTGGATTTGCCGGTATGAGACACACACAAGTGGAAATACTTGTCCTCCTCTAGGGAGGGAAGTGCACCCCCAACCCATCCAGTGATGAGGAATTCTAAAGACATGAGAGTGTGGGTTGCGATAAAGCTTCAAAAGAGGGATAGTCTACTGGCTCAAGAGGAAAACTCCTTATGTAAATGCTGTTGTATATAGTATTTCAAAAAAAAGAGAAAAAAAGAGAAAAAAAGAGAAAAAAAAGACAGGCCTGTACAAAAATAAAATGCCTGTCAAAGTATGTATGTATGTATGTTGTATAATCAATAAGCAAGCTTGAGTTCCAAAGTCGAATATGTGAGCCTGCAGCTAGATGACTTGACTACACTGGTCTTGCATCCTAGGATAGGTATCTACACTAGCTACCGTCCATTCTTCTCTTCACCCCCTCCTCTTGAGCTGGTTGCCACTTGAACTTAGAAGGGAATACCCCGCTCCTCGAGGAAGGAGTTATTGGATTGGGGAATCATTGGGTTGTCGTACTGGAGAAGTCATTCTCTTTGTCATTCTAGTTGGGAAGAGCCACTATCACTTACACTGTATGAGTCAGATTCATAGTCGTAAGGGTTTGCGTATGAGTTGAGATATTTCTGACATGGCTATTGAGGAGACTTGAACAGAGTTTTGGGATTCTCGAAGGCTGTTGGATTTCAAATCTGGTTCTCATTAAGGTTCCGCCCGCACTAAATTTCCAAAGGTCCGACTTAAGCTCCAAACTTTGATTCTGTGAAGACAAGTTTGATCATTAAATTTAATCCACATTTCTTCTTTTTCTTTTCTTTGTTTTTCTTTTCTACACTTATTGCATAAGTGCTTGCTAGGGACTAGCAAAGGCAAGTATAGGGGGATGATGAATCTACATTTCATCATCTTTATTCTATCATTTTGGCCTTAAAAACCTAGTAAATGCGTGTAAATAGGCTTAATTTAGGCATTTTAGCATTCATGCATCATTGTGTAAAATACTGTATAAAATGCGGCTTTTAATGCCAAAATTATAGAATAAAGAAAAGAAAAGAAAAAGAATAAAATATTGTAAATATTTTATGACCCGAAACCCTGAGACCTAGGCATCTCGATGACTAGGTCGACAAGGAATAAAGTGGGGGGAGATAAGGGCCAAAATACAATAAAAATCCTTTTCATTTTATTCATTCTTTATTCATTTTGGGACCTATTTTTAGGTTCACTTTTTATACCTCAAATAAAGAAACCTTGTACATGAAAGTTGTAGATAATCATATAGAAAAATACAAAATTGATTTCACTCAAAAATATTATACAGATAAAAAGTTATGATCTGAATAAAATTCCAGAATCCCAACCTGTATCTCTCAAATAAAAACTCCAAATGCGTCAAACTCATCTTTAATTGTATATAATTTTAAATAAGCTATTTAATGGCGGTGGTGTCGTATTTGGCGGAGCTACGGTTTGAAAGTTGAGTTTTGGACCCCTTTGTATACTTGTACAGATTAAAATATTCAATTTATTTATTATTCATTATTTTTATAATTTTATATTTTTATAATTTCGTAAATATTATTTTTAATAAATGTGTATATTAAAATCAGAATAAAAACTCAAAGAAAACATAAAATAAAATGTTTGTATATAATACCTAGGTCTAATACCAATACACAAACCTATATTATTAATACTTCTATTTTATTAAATATACAAAACATTTCAGAAAAATAAAATAAAAATATGTTTTAATGAATAAAAATATTCTATAAATTTATAAAATAGTAAAAAAATAAGTAAATTAAATATACAAAATAAAAATAAAACAATAAAATATATAGATAAAGATACCTATAAAGGGTATAAACGGTAACTTGTAATTATAAACCTCATAAAAATAAATAAAAATCACCACAAAATAATTAAAATAATAAACATTTTTTTATTTAATAATCAAAATTTAATAAAATTCATCTACTATTTTTAAATGATTTTTAAATAATTTCTGAAGGGTTTTTCTGGGTTGGTCCATATGGACCAACCAGGTGGTCTGGACCGTTGACTGAAGGTCAACTGTCTGACCTCCTCTGCACTCTGCGTCAGACCTCGTTTTTGCCCCATCTTTGTAGATTTTTCGAGGCTTTTACAAGCATCATCTCATGATGGGTCCTTCTGCGTTTTTGCTCCTCGATTGTTGGTGATTCACGCCCAAGGTAAATCTTGAGCTTTGGATCGCTGTGCGAGGCATTTCACCTCGATCTTTGCACCCTGTTCACCATCTTTCAAAACTGCACCCGTCACCTCCTTCTTCCCTTTGAACCCTTTTTGACAGCTTTCTTCATCCCCTTGGGCAATCTCTGGACCAGATCTCGTGACAGGAGATCCTCCATCTCCCTCGCGGCGTGATTTGGCGGTCGTTAAGTGGTCTCCAACCCCATCTCCGGCCTTGGCCGTGAGGTCCAGTATCTCTAGCTTTCCCTGCCATTGAGGTCACGTTTTTACTTCATTTTCTTGCATTTCTTCAATGCCCTTAGTTGTAGGAATCTAATCCCACCGTCAGTTTTGATTCTCGTGCTATCGTTCACCTCCGCCACCACCTCGCCAGAGCTTGCTCCGGCGAGCTCCTATTCACACCGTACATCTCCCAACACACCTGAGCTGGCCCTGGGAGCCCCCTACTGTCGTCTTGCGCTTTATTTGTAGGTCCTAGGTGCCGAAGAGCCCCCATCTAGGGCCATTTTTGCTGAAGCCCGAGCCGCCTGGAGCTACTCTTCTTCGCTGACATGGCGGCGGTGCTCTGGCAATCTTCCTGCCATTTTGAAGCCGTCATCCGCTTGAGGAAGATTCCAAGAGGCTGCGGGGACCATCAGAGAAGCTTTTAATTATCGGAGTCACTCGGATCATCAAAACCAATCTCACTAGTGGCCAGTTCTTCACGCGTCCTTCCATTATCGCCCAGCGCCGTCGGATCTCCCCCGATCGTCCTGAGGTGCAACTACCGTAGGATCGAGATCTTCTCCAGCCGTCCAATCATTCCATCACATTCTAATTTCAATCGTCGGCGGCCGAAGGGGTATCGCACGCTCGGGGCGCGACACGTGGATACATAACAATCGTCGGATGCGCCCTTAGCTTTGGGTATTTTGCTCATCACACCCGAGGACTTTTTGTATTTATTAATTAGCACATTAAAGCATTCATCTGCGTTCATAATTCTTGTAATATTTATACTTCACCCAAGCAACTTTATATTATTGCGTTAAGGCCCTTGTCTACGTCAGCTCATGTGCCTGACGCACGTGAGGCGTTGACATTTTGCTAAGAGCCCCTTGTGGATTTGGGTGTATCGTTTTAGTCCAAAAACATTTTAGTATAGTTGTAAACTCTTTGGAAATTAACAGTTTAGCCCCCTGAGTTTTTGATAATTGCCTAATTACCCCCCGCTAGGCGCGTGCAAGTCACGCGTGCCTTGGCGTTTTTGCAGGGGAACCCTCACCATTTTGGGGTATTTACATTTAGTCTCGGAAGTTATTTATTCAGTTATATTTTTGTGGAATTTTACACGCAGGCCCTCGCACTATTATATAATTACATTAATGCCCCTGCTTGTGTGTATTTTCTTATTGTTATATCTATTTATTGTATGCATTTATAGAATCCCAAAAATTCTCAAAAAATCATTTTAAGCCCCTGTTGCATTGCACCTTCAAGCCAATATTTTTATTTTGCATTTTTTTGCATTTTATTATTTATAAAAATTCAAAAACATGCATTTTCAACACTGTTTGCATTATAAAATCCATAACAATTATAAAAACACCTTAGAAAATTTCCAAAAAAGTACATTTTGCTTATTTTCGTGTGTTTTAACTTCAATCCACAAATCATTAAAAAATATAAAAGAAAACTCCTAAAAATTATAAAACACCAAAAACCTTCATAAAAATATTAAAAATTCATAAAAAATCTTAAAAATACAATCTCTTTCATTATTTTATTACCTTTGATTTAAAATTAACTTGGAGAATTTTTGTTACTATTTGACATTTTATTTCTCCATTTTAGTTTCAGCCAGTAACTTGTTCACTGTTTTCTAGTATTTTTGCCTTTAAAAATACCAAAAAAATTCAAAAAAACTAGATAAATCATAAAAACATTAGAAAATTATAAAACCCCAAAAACATTGTATTTCTTGATTTTTGAATATTTTTACCTATTTTTATAAATACCTTATCCTTCTCTTTTCTTATATTGTGTATATATTCTATTTAAAGAAAAAGAAAATATAAAAAATATAAAATATAAAAAAAAGAAAATATAAAATCAGTAAATTAAAAATCAAAATACAAAAATATAAAATCAAAAATCAAATAAAAAAATTATAAAATAAAAAACCCACAAAAACATAGCACATATATACACTTGATCACATTCACAGTTTTTGAGCATTTTGCCCCGTTCTACCTGTCTGCTCCCTGTGTTTGACCTCTACACATACATGCACCTATACACATCCTTCTTGTAGAGTTATAATAAATTTTAACTCCGCACCACTTTTCATTGCTTGATTTCTGTTGTGGGTTAATTGTTGATTGATTGAGGTTTCGTGAACGGTCGCTCATCGACACTGTGGTCCCGTCTTGTGTGGACTACTTTAGACCGTCGCCAAACCCCGATTATCAGTAATCAAACCTCATTCGCAATGACATCCAATCTACCAGGGGGTATAGACCTGTAAGAACTGAACCGGGCTTTATCTCTACACAAATGGTGCGAAGGACCAGAGTCCATGATCCACTCTATCATATCTACTCTACTACAACTAGTAAAAGCATATGCAATACTTGAGTAGATCGAATAGGCTTAGCAGCAGCTGCAACATCTGAGGAAGCTTTAGTGGCATCAACAACATGAGTCATGATCTCCCATATACGAGAGACAATATCATAAAGGCATGGATCTTCCTGAGGAGCCAAATTTTCTGGAGGCTTAATCTACTCTACCACTCAAGCAGATGCGAGGTATCCATACTTCTGATAGCATGTGTCCTTAGAGTATCCTAGATGACAACAGTAGGCGCATGGGCCACATTGACGTCCACTTCCTCTGCCATATGGACCACACCCTCAAAATTGTATAGAACTTCCCTTACCGTGAGATGCAACCACTGTTGAGGAGGTCTGTGTGATGGCAACAGGTGGGGTAAGAAGCCCGCTGATGCGACTGTAGGCCTCCTCCATGGGAGGTATGGTTGCACCTATAAGAAGCTGTGCACGTGCGACCTCTACTCTAACTCCAGAGCCGCCAAGAAAACTCCAACCATCATGGAGTCCCTGTATGCCATTTGTTGCTCTGTAGAGGTGGTAAATGGCATGAAGTTGTGAAGCTTCTCAAACATACCACGAAACGAAGAGTAGAATGTATCTAGAGGATGACTGTTTTTCTTGGCTAAGTGAAGCTTTTCAAACTAGAGTCGAAGAATCTTGGCCTTGTTCTTCGCTTGGGCATACGTGTCTGTCAGAATATCCCACATTGCCTTGATGGTCGGTTGGTTCACAATATCATTGGCGATCTCTATGTTGATTGTTCCAGAAAGCCAAATACACACATACATGTCATCTTTCTTCCACGAAGCATTGTCTCCAGTCTTATCTATCGACCCGGGCTTTGTTAAAATGTGTTCCTTATTATTGCACTGCATAAGGGTCATAAACTGCATGGACCACATCTCATAGTTGGTCCCATCCATCTTCACGATGGGAGTCGGGCCCTTGAAGGCACCAGACGAAGAGAAAAATTCATCCTTGTTCTCTGACGTGATGAGAAAGAAGATCAAAATGGAATTCGAGTGGGGAGAAAGATCGTTCCGAGTGAGTCTACATGATCATAGAGGACTGATTGTACATTTAGACTCATACAACCGTCCTTGTCAATCCTCAATCCACACTAAGCTAGGAAACAATGATTTATAGGTCTGAAATCACCTTTCCCAACCAAAATCAGATTATTTTGGACTACTAGTTGGCAATAGAGAGGAAAGGAGCGCCCACATGGGTCAGGGAAGGCCCTATGGTTGTCCTTGGGTGGCTGGTGGCTATGCCGGAGCCGCTACCGCTACCCAGCAATGTCATCGGGGTTCGGGATTGCTCCTACAATGGTCCTACTAATGAATCCATGATTCATCTACTCTATATGGGTGTTTTAGTAAAATCCCCTTAACAAATCACTAATAACATCCCCTAAATTGTGTTAATTAATATTTGCTAACAATGCTTGAAAATAGGATTATAATCTATAATTAAATAATCTATGTTATGACCTCGTTTGAGTCTATCATTTTATGTACAAAAATAATTTATTTAAACCAATTCTTTCTCTATTATATTCTTTTATTAATTAAGTTATCATAAAACACATAAAAATCAGAAAATCAAAAGAAAACACAAAAATCTAACATTATATATATTGCACATATTTCATCCTTGCTGATTTTATTTTATAATTTTCTAACCTATAAAAAATCCATAAAAATTATATTAATTATGTCAATTATGTATAATTATCTCTCTAATTAAATCCTAACTAAAAATAAAAAATCATAAAACATGAAAATATAAGGGTTTAATTGACAAATAACCTTGATACAAAAATACTTTTTATACAGATGATTTCTTTTGCTTCTTGGCCCTTCATGAAAGTTGTAGATCTCATTGAGATCAATAATTTTAATGTTGATCACTTTTTGATCTAGCATTTCCTTCTATTTCTTTGCTTTTTTCTCTTTATTTTTGATTTTGGTCAACACTTTGGTCAACTACTCCATGCCACGTGGCCTCCAACTATTGGACCACCCCATTCCACGTCACTAACCTGGTCAGTGCATCTTGTCACGTAGTGCCCTCGCTTATGGCCGTTGGATCAATCTTGATCTCACGACCATTATCCATTCCACGTCACTAGGCTCGCATACGTGCAACTCACGTGTACCCCGCACGTGCATAGCACGAGCCATGCCCCCTGTGATTCTGAGTCGTTGGATCGATTTCGATCCAATGACACTTGCAAAGCCTTTGTCTACCAACCGCACCGCTCGCTCTTCCGCCCATCTACGATGCACCTCATTCCTCCTCCATCAAACCCATCATCTCTTTGATCAACACCCCTGCACTGCTCTGATTGGCCTCTGATGCCTCCCTCCTCTCTATATCTCTAAAACCCTAACCCTCAATCGTTACCACCAAGATCCTCCTCGAATCTCTTGCATGTAACCTCCACCGCTCTAGACGTCACAAAGAAAAATGACTTCATTAACCCATTATCCCTTCTCTTCCTACCATTACCTTCACCTCCACCTATAAAACCCAAGCTCCTCAGCCCGGTCGAGCCATCCACCATTTCTCTACCCAAAAGCTCCATCTCCATACTCTAAAGAAGTGACAATTTTGAGGTGCATGTAAAGAGCAAATATGAGCTCCATGTTGGCATGATCCAAGGTGCTTCGGTACCTTGTTGCAGTTGCTTCAGTAACAGTCGTAGAAGCTCGAGCTCTCCTCGCTAGGGCTCTTGAGCAAGGAACCCGATCTTCATGCTCCTCCGACAGGCGACACTCCTATTCCATTGGCCTTCAGACGATCTTCATCAGGCGATATCCTCCAGGTGAACCCTCATCCTTTCCACTCTGCCATCATTATCCTCTTCTGCATCATCTCCAGCTCTAGGTACCCTCGCTCCACTTCCTTCATCTTCTTCGATTCATACAACATCCCATTATTCCTCTTCTTTTTTTGACACCTGAAGCCCCTTTCCTCGATTCGTTTCCATATCCACTCTATACCTTATCCATTTCCCTTCTATCTTCCGAAATTCCTCCACCTTCGACTGAATAAGCAGCTGGAGCCTCAGCTCCATTCCCTCGATCGCACAAGGAGTCCCCCCCCCCCTTCTTGTGCTTCGACGACCAACTCTGCCTCATCAACCTCCCTCTCCACTTCCCTTCTCTCCGCTCAGATCCCCCCCATCTCTGACCTCTCTAAGGCTGGATCCCAAGCTCCAGATCCCCGCCATCGATGGAGATCTACCTCCCTAGTCTTCCCTTTGGTTTCCACTAACATTGCAAGTTGGCTCCAGCAAGAAGCCGCAAGTGCCGTACGATAAGGAACACAACGAATCCGAGTCGTGCATATGTGCCCAATTTGGAGCCATTGATATGCGATCTAGATCGCATCTTGGTTGTTGACTCCCGCCCTAATCATCGCCATTAGATCAATCCACATCGTACGCTTTAGATTAACGTAGAGCCTCGACCAAACCACTCAGCTTCGGCAAGCCCGAAGCTTCTTCGCGTGACACGTGGAGGGGCGAGCCACCGAGCCTCTTCACCACTCGAACTAGAGTGCCTCATGTTCCATGTGTGCGTTTTCGGAGAGAATTTGCAACCAAACCCCCTCG
Organism: Ottelia alismoides; assembly: GCA_037367405.1. Classification (NCBI taxonomy): domain Eukaryota; kingdom Viridiplantae; phylum Streptophyta; class Magnoliopsida; order Alismatales; family Hydrocharitaceae; genus Ottelia; species Ottelia alismoides. The sequence continues at coordinate 564,758 of JAZKJV010000345.1, forward strand.
CTTTTAGGATATCACGGGAATGCCCCGGTCACGCACGTCACATACGTGACTTTGGTTAATTTACAACGGTGCCCTTAAGACTTCTAGATATCACACATATACCCCTATGTTAGGGTAAATTATAAGAGGGCCTAGTCAGCTTTCGATATTTACGGATAAGTTCCTCCAAGGACCATTTTGATTATGAAACTATACATTTGTTGCATTTTAGTCCATGAAATTTCATTTTATCATAACTTTCTCTTTTGAACTCCATTTTTAGCGTATATTATATCAATCTGAAGCTTGTTGAATGCTCTTTCATTCTAGATGTTATGTGAAAAAGATCAAACCTTGATTTAAATTCAATATTATTTGAGGATCCCTTCTAATCATGCATGCTTAATTTTTTACTTATTTGTATTATTTTATCGTGAAAAAATATGATTTAATCTATAGGGAATTGATTGAGAAGATTTAATTCAATTAATTCTGTACTGATTATTGTTGATTATCTTTGGAGAATTAATATTTTCGAGGAAAAGGTATGCTTTGGATTTAATTTTATTTACCACTTTGGGATAATTAATGAGTGGTTTCTCTGGTTTACTAGGATAAAATCCCTCTTGACTATATTTTTGAGATCTGTGATTATTAGGGGATAAATTGATCTTAATTGAGGAAGGTTGATTACTCATTTTCTTGATATTTTTGATTAGTTTAAACTCTTTAAGGATTGAATTACATGGAAATTAATCACAATATTCTGAGAAATGTCATTAAAACCAATGCTCTCTAGTTACATACTAGTGATATTTTTGACTTGCAGCTTGGATTTAACTTGATATATAATTCTTAGATACCTTTTTGTGGATCTGTAATTAATTAGTTGAGGATTAATTAATCATTTTTATTTTAGGACTGAAAGAGAGAAATTACAGATCATGCACCACTTTCTATGTTATTTATATTTCATATTCATTGGCATATCTTTTATTTGTACTGACACTGAAATTCTTTTTACAATTAGTTAATTACGTAAATTAATTTAAAATCATGCAACTAAAAATCACCATTCCCTGAGTTCAACCTTGGTACACTTACCAAGTAAAAATACTCCACATATTCCAAAGTATGATTTTTGATAGATATAATTTCTGCCTCGTATACTATAAATTATCGATTATTAAAGAGGTGGATTTTCGATTCATCACCTACGACTACGCGCATGGGTCGGTTGGATCCACTACTATGTAGTGGCCTTGTGGGGGCGACGGGTGGTGCACGAAGGGGATGGAGGGGGCGGTGGCGGATATGCGAGAAGGCCGGCAATGGTGTGTGAGTCACACACGTGAGAGGAGAGGGAAACATGTGGGGGTTATGGCATGGGTGGGGTATGAGAACTCCGGTCTAGGATCGTCGCTCCGATACCATAACAACAACAACAACAAAGCCTTTTCTCACAATTAAGTAGGGTCAGCTACATGGATTCTTTGCCTCCATTCATATCTATCTTGGGTCAATCTTGGGCTTATATCAAGAAAACTAAGATCCCTTCATATAATCTCATTCAACACTTCTTGGGTCATCCTCACCCTCTCTTAGATGGCTCAACATCTCAAAACTCACATCTCCTAACTGGTGCATCAGCTGACCTTCTTTACAGATGACCAAACCATCTTAAGTGGTTTTCTTGCATCTTATCCTCGATCGGAGCTACACCAACTTTCTTTCCGATTGCATCATTCTGAATATGATCTTTTCGTGTGTGTGTGTGTGTCTACACATCTACCTTAGCATTTTTATTTCTGCTACAGACGTTCTCTGCACATGTCTATGGTTCATAGGACAACATTCAGATCCATAGAGCATAGCAGGTCTCACAGTTTCTTTGTAAAAACTCTCCTTTGATTTTTAAAGGAATTTCTTATGACAGAAAACAGTAGATGCTCCTCTCCACTTTAGCCAGCATGCATTTATTATATTAGTAACATCTCCATCAATTTTCCCATCATGTTGTAAAATAGATTCCAGGTATCTAAAAGAATCTTTCTTTCGAATTTTATCCTCACCAATATTCGTCTCGCTTCCTTCACCATTGCTTCCATCAAAGGTGCACTCCATATATTCAGTCTTAGTCATACCTATACAAAATCCTTTAGTCTCCAATGCATGTCTCCAGACCTCAAGCTTCTCATTTACTCCATCTCTAGTCTCATCAATCAACATAATACCATCAGCAAATAACAAACACCAAGGTATCTCATCCTGAATGTGACCTGTCAACTCATCCATAATCAAAGTAGAAAGAAATAGACTCAAAGTTGAACATTGTTGCAAACCAATGTTGATGTCAAAATAGTCAGTCTTCCTAGTGTGGATCCTTACACACGATAAAGCCCTATCATACATATCCTTTATGAGGTTAATGTATACAACATGTACTCGTCTCTTCTCAAAACTCTCCACAATATCTCCCGTGGGACAGAATCATAAGCCTTCTCTAAATCAATAAAAATCATATAGAGGTTCTTCCTTTTAGCCTTATAAATCTCCATTGTTCTCCTCAGAAAATGGATGGCTTCAATAGTTGAGCGACCTGACATGAATCCGAATTGGTTTTTCTTTTACTTTGGAAACTTGCCTCAACCTTCTTTCGAAATTTTCATAGTGTGACTCATCAATCGTAATTTGGGAGAAAATAATAACTTGCTTATTCATGAAGCCATATGGTTCTCTTATATAGAGGAGAGACCCGTTAGGCAAATTACATAAATAGAACATAATGAATAGAGAACATAAAGAAACCAAAAGATAAATCACATCTCAACAAATATAAATATTAAATTTTGTTCTTTATCATAGGGTTGTACTCTAACCGTTTGTTTCTGTCTAACCTAATCTCAATAGAGGGATAAGTTGAGTATATGTGTTTACGATGCCATATATGTGTTTGCAGGAGTGATTTCTTTTAATTTGACTCAAAGAGTTATCAAGGGACTTAAATCGCTGGCAAAATGTTATCTGAAGAGATAGACCC